>OMNV01001692.1:6060-68299 GCA_900303265.1 Brotula barbata
GGCAATGGTAATCTGTTATATTTGGCTTTGTAATTCAGTCTGGTTGGATCTATAACTCGTTACAATGTCTTGACTTCATCGTACCAGCCAAAGGATTAGAGTTGTGGCCCTCTAATGAAGACCAGTTGCTTCCACAAGCCTGGTGTTGAAAGACTTTTCATATCATAAGTGCAAGGTTCCTCAAGAAAAATTGCCAACGTGCTTTGGAACTCTGTTTTCATGTAATGAACAAATGTTAACTGAGCAGAATCAGGGACTTTGACACTCAATTCAGTCACTGGCGGCATTTTTTTCCCCCCTGAAACTGGTCAGTTTACATCGCCATATCACACTGTATGCTCTCTTGTAAGTCTCGCCTGTCCTTCATCACCGTTGTCAGTGTGGACTTCGAACAGTAGTAATTCAAGAGGTGCATGGTCTAATGTACTTGAGCTACTTTAAGACTTGAGTTATTTCAAGGCTGTACTACTTCAGTAATTACCTCTGGCCTCTGTCTGGTTTGAGTTTAACTTTAAATGTGAATTTGTGCTATAAAAACGATAGAAATGAAAAAACATGGCTATTGCTGGTAAAGTAATTGTCTTATTGTGCTAAATTAGATAAAAAAATACTTAGTTTTAGTTTAATTATCACTTTTGGTGGCAACTAATTATTGAAATATTTCTTTAAATATTTTCTCTCTGTCTCTATGAATGTAAATATGCATTCACGTTATTTATTATCATTATCATTCTTTTTATTTAGCTAACACAACTCAACCTGTGGAACATTGCAGAGGTTTGATCTCTTTGAAATGGCGTCCTCTTGTGGTGGATTTACGTTTCCTTTATCACATCTAGAATGGAACATTAGTAAATTACAGTATTATTCAGGATACACTTTTCTTCTTATTCTTTGTCACATCCAAGCTATTAGTTGGGGTTGGCAGCCATGCAGCAGGTGACCAGATCCAGGTTTTTGTGCCAAGGCTCAAGGGTTCATGGTAAACATTGCTCCTCCTGTTGCTCCTGATGGCAGACAAACAAAGATCATCTGACACCACAGGTTACCAAACCTGGATTATGAAAAGATACAAGTGCAGTGTGGAGAAACCAAAAAAATATCATTATATCCACAAAATCTCTTGACATCTATGGATCAACAGACGGTTTTATGGATGGAAAATTATATATCAAAAAGTCCGTGTCATATTTAGTTAAGAAATAAAACATGTCTCAGAGCTCTGAAATTAAATGCCACTATAAATACAAGTTAAAGGAGGCAAGTCAACATTATTAAATTATTTAATCCTTCAGTTATCTAATTGGACTCGGACTACACAGAGGCCTCACCAAATGCATTTGACTGATTCACCGGTGTTCACCTGTCACTTTTTAAGAAACTACAGCCGATGTAACACATGAACATTTCTACTTTTGTACTCACATTGGATCCATCTGTGATTTATGTGACTGCAGAATCATCGAACTTGTTTCATTGTACATGTTTTCTAGTGTTAATGTTGACAATATTAAGGTCAGATGGGATTACATTTTCAAGAATCCCATGATATTAGCAACATAAAAGATACCAACTGTTAGATTACACACCTCTTGGTGCACCTCACTTTGTGTGAATAACAGTTAATGAGCCATAGAAGATTAAACTGTAATATACTGAGTGTAACCAAGAAGGCAGAGGTTTACCTTGCTGATTTATACCCACAAAACCTGTTACAGTACTCCTCCCCTGTAGTTAAAATGAAAGACCCTCTCTTTAGTTCAATTCTGTATTTGCATAATTTTTTAACATGGGTATTCTAAAAATGTTTTTTCTAATTGCAATTGGCCCACATGAAATATTGGCATTCAGTGAACACAAGTGATTGCTCAACGGTCAAAACTTAATGCTGCCGCCTAACTGTGTAACTGAGTAAGCTAGAGTTAGCTAGCCAGGTAATATCAGGTAAGAGAGCTATTAGCCTTTAGCTACGTTCAAAGAACATTCACAGTTCTCAAAATATTGGAAAAGCAACAGAGCACCAAACGCCAGAAATATACCCACCTTTATTTTTGTCAACTCTAAAAAGTAACAGTAGAACACATTTTTAATTCAGTTTTTTGAATCTCAACACTAATAAGTAACGGCTAATTTTGATCCATCCGACTTTCCATTATTCCAACTTCAAAATAAAAGCGTATCAGGCACTTCTGTGACACAAGTTTTTTAAAAAAAAATTAAAATCTTCGTTAAACCAGTATCAACAACAACAAAAAAAGATTAACGTTTAATTGTAAGACAACAAAAACATTTAAAATCATTTTCAACTTTAATATCCACAATGATATAGAAAGCACCTATGAAACAACCCCCATACATACTGTATATCACAAAAAATATGTAGAATAATAAACTACGCATTGATTGAAGTGAAGATATAACTGTGGAAGCTGTAAATCTATACCTGTCATTTTTTCTTTATTTAGCAGTATACCTTCTTTAAACTCTTTGTGATGACAATTATATTTTGTCAGAAAGTTATAGATATGTGACTATACTTAATGTTGAACAAATATAAATTCACTGTTCGTTATCAATCACATTTAAACTTACTCAAGACTAGAAAATGATTTATTGTATATCACAATTTGTTATCACATAAAGCATAAGGCATAGCAAAATGTCATGTTATTCTCACTGGGAATGTTCCACTGTAATTTTAATCAATGCCTTTTCTTGTTCCTTATAATTCACTGAATTGATATTACCCTCGGGGGTAAACTCATCCTTCCCATCATCTTCATCTTCATTTGTGCATGACCCGCCGTCCATCAGAGAAGGGAGGCTACCACCACGGAAAAGGGCCTTCCCTCTCTGCACAAGTCTGTCGAGACCATCGCCCACAGAGCCCCTCAGTGGTAAATACTGTGCCTGTAAAGGAGTGTCGCCGGGCTGGTGAATCTCAAGATCCTCTGCACTCATCCTGCAGGTGACACACATGGGAGCCATTTTTAAAGTTCAAGCAGTTTTACCTCTACCACAAATGTAATATTTTTGTCTCTGAGTGATCCTGTAAAATGATATTTGGGCCATGGAGCTACAGCGACATTGTGAATGTAAGCGATGTAGCTGTAATATCTTCAGTCTGAGTGGATTGAAATTTGGTCCAATTCATCCCTGTTGGTAAACCATTTGAACAGTGATGCAGATAGCATATGTATTCTTTTTTTTTTTTTTTTACCTCATATTGAAGGTGGAGCCTTTGAAAGCTGGTCTGAGAGTCTCTGCTGCGGTTGACAAGGTATATGGGACAGAAAAACGTCTCCGTGTCCAGTTTTTGTCTTTCACAGTTGAAGGCAGGTTCTGGTACATATCATCCACTGCTAGCATGGACACCTACAAGTGAGATAAACAGGGCTCAGATGAGAAATCTGCGTGTCACTCATGTAGGTCAGAATGATTCCTTGGACAGACACAATGTAGGAACAACCTGAATATTTCGGTCGATCAGCTGGTTAGTTTCAAAGTCATCATCATCCTCCCCAAACGGATTAATGATCAGCTCTCCAACCTGTAAATTGAAACACACAGTGAAATTTCTCTTAAGTAAGAAATTAAAACCTAAACTATTTCTTCTTGTGAAAAATGAATGTGTCATCTCACCTTGAGCCAGCCTGTGTAGAAGAAGAACTGCAGCAGGGTGAAAACAGGGACGTACATGTCCACTTTGTGATCCTTGTATCCTTTCTCAGGATTCAAGAATTGTCGGCCAATCAGGCAGAAGGCAAAAAATGTGTAAACTGCTATAGTTACAACCTGCAGGGTAATAAGTGATGCGGCGAGGTTCACTCTTCTGGTTGTAAGTCAAATGAACAGGACATAAAAATCCATTTCTCTGTTGATGATGAAGTAAAACCATTACCTGAGTGTAGACCAGAGGGATGCTTATCCAGTCATAGTGGAACAGAAGGCTACATTTGGCTCTGTATTTATTGAGCTCCTGCAGACCCAGGAATGCAGTTGACAGAAATATTACAGCATAGCATACTGACAGACAGGGACTGGATTTTCTATAATAAATATTTCAAAATAGGTTTGTTTTGGGAAGACTCACATCCATAAGAAGCCTCAAAGCAATGTCATCCCTCACTCGACCCTCCTCTCTCGCCCTGGCTGCCAGATTTGAAAACCAAGTTAAAGGCATCCAGTATTTGTTGAAGTCAGAGTGAAGAGACTCAAACTTTTTCAGCTCATCTGATGTCATAAATCCTGCACGGAGAAAACACACAGTGACCTCACATGTGGTTACACTTATGAGTCTTCAAAATGTCTCACATTTGAATATATTAAGATGTAAAGGTACAATTTCACATTAAGTGGAAATTGTAGATCCTCAAAGGTCCTTTTAAGTACGATAGTAAATGGAGTGTAGTATTTCCCCTCTGCTGCTCTCACCAGAATCTACAATATGATCCAAAGTTGGGAAACGCTTGCGGACTCGTGTGCTGATGGAGCGGAGAATAAGAACTGAGGATAAGTTGGCATATCTCATGAGCGTACGTCGCAGCAGGCGCCCCCTCTCATCTGCCCCGTGAACATTTCCAGACACCACCATCATCAGGTTATCAGGCAGTGGGAAGCTGGTGTACTGACCCCACCAGCGATTAAAGGCCAGGGACACGTAGAATCCTGTTGAAATAAACACAGGCAGACCTTAAGTTTTTTAAACTGCAGCTGATGGATGGATGACCTATGAGGATATTACTTATGCTAAGTGGACTCAGACTCATCTATCTTGAAATGACATCCCAACCTTTCATATAATTGTGTACATTTGTGTCTTTTGCTTTTGGATCTTTCCTTCACATTTTACTTATAGCACCGTCAGTTCAACTTACCCAACACAAACAACACGGGGATGAAGCTTGTATTGGTGTAGTGGTCACAGTACAGAGCGATACGTTCAAATAGCTCCTGTTGCTTTGCTGTTAGGAGGAACCTGTGAAATAAAGTTACGTATATGCACTAAATGATAGCAAACAGTAGAAAAAAGAAGCAACTTACCTGTAAAACACACTGAAAAACAGATACATGCCAGAAAAGGCCAGAAACTCCCTGTACATCAGCCTGTAGATGCTTCCTTTCCATCGAAACAGCAGCTTGGAGAAACCACCAAACTTTGCATTGGCCACCTCGAGGCTATAAGACACTGTCATGACTGTCAAGAGCCAGCAACTCCTGTATAAGAGCAAATTTTGAAATCAGAACATATTCCTCTTTGGTATATGCTGTATATTAAAACAAAGTACATCACGTCAACTACAATAATCTACAAAACATTGTACAATGTATTTTACCTTTGAATCGGCTCTATCACGCAGCACTTTGTTCAGTCTCGCTGTCCTGGGAAGAAAAATGCCTCACCTGGCCCTCAATTTAAACCTTTGTGTCACTGTCAATTCATCATCTTAAATTTATTGCCTGGGAAACTGGCTCAGAGGAATTCTCCTACAGTAGTTATAACCGAGTTTACAGACACGCAATTAAGTAAAATGTATGAAATAATAATGTGGTATTCCTGCTTAGGTTCCATCTTCTTCTCCTGTGTACAATAAACGGTGATTATAATTATCAATAACGTTGAGGATTAAGACTTTAAATTCATTATAACATAAAATAGTGATTTGTCTGGTAAGTAAAAACTGTTTGTAAGCCTTGTGTTTGCGTAACAATACTAACTGTAAGCACTATCTCAACAGTTCAAGAACGCTAGGTCAGAAAATAATAATCATACAGCAGCAATAATCAGCTGACAGAATTAATAGAATGGAAAATTTGGGCTATAAAAATACATTTCAATTTTGGAGATTTTTATAATAATAATTTATGAAGATGATAATGATCATTTAAGAGCCTGACAGGGGGCCATGACATTTTTTTATTTCCCATCATTTTCTCATTCTTCGGTACACACTTAGAACAGATTTCCCCAGAAAGCATCTTGATATATTTGCTATCTTTTAAAATAAAACTTTACAAAAAAGGACTCAAAAATGGACCAGATGAATACATTTCATAGTATCTCAAGGCTTTCTCACGCATTCTTTGTTTCAAAAAGGAATTATCAGTAGGCTATTTATTAATCCAATGCTCTGTCATGCTAAGTTAGATAAACAAATATATTGATGGCTCTGGTTATTTACTGTTCAGTGACAGTGATAACAGCAGACATCTTTACAGTGTGACGCAAAACATCCCATCCTCTCTCAGCCTTTTGCCATTGGCTGTTAGATCGGCTCCCTTGTTTGTTTTTCACATCGTTACAGTGGTCCATAGTAAATTTCTTTTCTCAGAGTTTTATTCTCCTCCTCTGTTTGCTCTCTCCTGACAGGATATTTATGATGCAATCTGTCCTCCATCAGAGCCCAGACAGGCGCTCACTGTGCACTTCCCTATTCACTGAAAAAACACCAACTCCAAGCCCGTGTCACACTCATTCAGCTACAACAGACTGATGAATCTGTAATTTTAGGTGTACTGCATGGATTTTCTATTGATCTATGTTTTTTAGTAGAAAAGGTGTAGTTCCCCCTTTCCGTCGCTAGATGGTGGTCTTGAGATGTGCTGCATAGATCATGGCCGCAGCCCTGAGGCCTCAAAGGTGCTTTTATGGTTTGTGCTGTATAAATTTACATAATCTGTGTATTCACTCAAGGTACACAGCCTGATGATACCACAAAGTAAATGAGACTGAAAGCTAATGTATCTGATATCAAAGGATTTTAGAGTTGAGAGTTGTCAGATTTGAATCATATTCTGAGGTTTCTGTTATGTACTGTATCATAATAATGTGTTTTTATGCTATCATCTATAATGTGCAATATAATTTGCTGTGCTTTTGAAATTTCATAATCTAATCTGGTATAACGATACCGTGAACTGAATATTTGCCACAAAAATCCACTTTCACCGAACCACAACAAATTGGAAGTGAAAGTATATCCTTGAGGGAAGCATTTTTCACTTTTGTCTTTCAGTCTCGGGTCTAAAGACAGCAGTATTTTCTGTGATCTCGGTCCAGATCAGCATCCACAGGTATTCCAAATCTTTCTGCGCAATCATTTTCTGGCCTGAGCTGTTGAATGCTGCGGTTGAGACCTCTGAGAGTCGGCCGGAAAAAGGCTGTTTAATGCCGATGGTTTTGGTAACCCAATGCTCTAATGACAACTTCCCACGGTGAGTGAAATTAGAGCTCAAAAGAAAGTGGGATTTCAGGTAGGGGAGCCTGGCCTGGGTCATTGTAGGGGCAGAAAGAGCCGACGGGCAATCGAGAGTGTGGTCTTCGCAATGCAGTGAAGTCATGACACAATTGGTTTTTGTTTTCCTCGCCTCATTGTGTGACTTGTTTTTAATAATAAAATGAAACGGTGATGTCAGTTAGCATCCTCATATTTAATCCTGCCAGCAAGTATGATCACATATAATGAAAAATCAGTGCTTTCATTACACACTATTCCAGTTGTCTCATTTTAAAGGGGTAAACATACATATTATTTGTTTTATTATTTATTCATATTACACTTTATTTGTTAAATTACAAAGTTACAAAATGCAACATTCAGTTCTTCGTCTCGGTCAGTTGTTTTTTGCTACATCATTTCCTAGTGTCCTGACCTGGGTGTTTATATTTTGGATTGGAGTAAACCTTAAAATGTAATTTAAATACACTTCCACTCAAAACATTGTGAGAACCCATCTGGAAAACACACCTCCATTTTTTTTTTTTGAATTCCAGGAAGTTCCACACCCTGAGCTGCTCCCGCTCTGTGTCTTTCCCCAAACAAAAAGAACCAATTAACGTAACGATTCACAATGTGCCACGTCTGTTTTCCACATCTTCGATAACAATAGACCTTCACCGTGATCTCAGTCTTCCTCCATTGTCTTTATACTGAATTGTTACCGCACAGAAACGGTGTGTATCCGATTATGCTGAAGCTACGCCGCATATCAGGTATCTTACGTGCACATTTTAGCATGCAGAAATGAAAAACGTGAGCTAGCATCGACCCTTTCATGTCACCCGTCTAATCTATACTGTACTCTCCACATTCCATATATTCTGCGTATTTACTCTGGGTTTACGAACGAGGCTCGTCATTGTTCAGCACCTATATTTCTGGTTTTGCAGCTCAAGTTGAGAGAGTTTAATCTGAAACAACACGACTACATTAACAACAACAGGTCAAACTGGAAGGCATAAACTTGCCATAATAGGGCGAGGTACAGACAATCAGCTGGCATGGCTTGGCAAAAGTAAACAGAATGCACAATAATTCTCCAAAATGTGCCCTGGTCTTTGTAGAAAACTCGACATAAATGCCTCATAAAACCTTTCCGGTGAAAACGTTGTGACAGGTGCATTTAACATTGAGCGTTTGTGCAAATGTCACAGTATAAAAGTCAGATTTGAGGTGAAAAGTGCCTTGAAATGTTCTATTTCTTTGTAGAGAAAAAGTGGGCCTCCCTTTCAAACCGTCACAGCGTTCCTCAGGTCCCACAGGAAAAGCTGTGGATTAAATCACTTCCTCTTACATTGTGATACTGCAGTGTTCGGACCATGCTGTCTCTGAGTCAACAGATAACGCTCTCTCTCACACAGACACACACACATACACACGGTGTCCCTCCCCAGTTGTCATGAGAGATCGACACTCTCATACTCCCCGTGGTCTGAGTCCTCCAAGTCGATGCCAGGCACCAGGCTGTAGTATTCAGTGGACTGGGCCAGGTAAGCCTTCTCCCTATCAGCCGAGTCCTTCATCACCTCTGTCACACTAACCGTGTCCAGCTCTCCTTTGCTGGCCCCGTCAGGCTCCTGGGAGCCCTGCCTACCCTCTGTGGAGCAGGAACAATGCGAGGAATCTTGGGGCAGAGATTCCACAGAGCCCAGCTTGATCTCCACCTCTTCGTAAATGTCTCTGGTGCTGCCCAACAGGGTGGATGCTGGTCGTAGCAGCAACTGATTCTTCAGGATGCCCTCACCTGCAGCTTTATTCTGCTCTGCGGCCAAATGCTTGGTGCGATTCCTCTGACCGTTGCAGGTGGAGCTGGTGGCTCTTTTCTTTGACGTGCCGAACACAACGGTTTCTTTCTTAGTCTTCCTTCCACAGCACCAGCAGAGCACTATGACCGAGAGGAGGAGGAGGGGGAGGACAATGAAGAGCGCAGTGAGGCCTGGTGGACGGCACACGTCGCTAGGCCTCACTGACCACACACTCCATCCTGCTACTTTCCTGGGAGAGAAACAAGTCAAGTTCCCCAGTAGATCCTGGAGTGTGGTGGTCCTGTTCAACTGAGAGTCTTCCTCTAGACCCTCTATGAACAAACAGGAGCAGTCCCAGAGGTTCCCGTCCAGCTGCAGGCTTCGCAGACTCGGCTTTTGCAGCACGGAGATGGGGATGAGGCGAAGATGGTTCCCCTGTACATTCAGGACCTGAAGGTTGTCCGAGCCCTGGAGGAAACCCTGCGGAAACTCCTTTATCAGGTTACTGCTCAGATCCAGCACCTTCAGGCTAAGCTGGCCCGCGAGGAAATCTCTGGGCAACGTAGTCAGTCTGTTGTGATTTAAGTAGACTTCTCGCAATGTGAAGTGCTCTGTGTCGCCAATATCAATAAAACTGATATTACAGTTGGAAAGATCAATAATTTCGATGTTTGTGTAGTTGGTCAACGTAGACCAAGACACATGGCTGAAAGTAGAGCCGGAGTAGTTGAAGCAGCAGACATCAGCAGGCACCGCGGAGGGAAACCTGGAAACTTGGGTGGCTGCCGGGCACTCACATCCACCCGCAAGTCCATTCATCACCAGGAGGGAGCAGAGCACCAGGGCCCCCCAACGGCAGATCATATCTGAAACAGAAACTACAAGACAGAACCACTCAGGAGGATTTTCCTTTACCGGCCACACTCCCTGTTCTCCGTCTAATGCTAGAGGGAATCTACTTTATGAAGGCACGGAGACGTAGATGGGCTTGTGCACCTAGCAACATCTCTAAGGACTCCTGATTGTTGTGAGTAGCGTGAGCGTTGGCATGGTGATGTATATCACCGGGGATCACTGAGTCCAGGTTTTGGCTGTGGGAGAGGAAACAGATGCTACAACGACTTTCACACCAAGGCTCTGCTTTTAACAAACAGATGGGACTTAGACAAATATTTATCTGACGGAAGTAAGCTCATTGGTTGTTACAGTCATGTGATCCCAGCCCCTGTAAACATATCTCAAGTCCCCCGGCTATTAACGAAAAGAAAAATCAAATCATAATCGCAGCTCGCTGACAAACCCCAAACTGTGGACTGACTAAGATCTCGAGAGCTGAGAAGTTTTTTAGTGTATTTGTAGTAGTCAAGAGTGAAAAACAATTATATCCATGTTCTAAAATAAAGCTCCTATCAAACATACAGGAGCTAACAAAATAATTATTAAAAATAAGAGGAGGTTTCAGCAGGAAACATCAGGAGAAAACAATTAAAGTCAAACTTTTCAATTATATAGGATGAATAACATCAGTGAACATTTAGATTTCAAATAACTAGCTCATCCATATTGTCGTGATGGTCCAAGGACCTGACGACCTCTTTGAGAGGGTTCAGTGAGGTCCCCAACGAAATATGGAACATTTAAATTTCACAATAATTCAATCAAACAGAAGGTTTCCAAAACTACAACCAGATCGGTGACGATGACCAAGTAAACGCGGTCGACATAAATACGGCCTGTCTCCTCCGAAAGACTTACGTTTGACGCAGGCAGGAAGAGAGAGAGGATGGGTGTGTCTGGTCGTGATGTCAGACTTCCTCACCCTCCACAATGGAGCTGGAAAGCTGTGCTACAGTTAGGAAGCAGGAATGTGCTAACTCCCCAACAACGGGACCGATTCAGTACTGGTGGAGGGGTTAAGCAGGACCGCCCCTGTCAGCTGGAGCCCAAAGCACCCCAGAGCACAAACCTCCATCAACAGGAAACCCCAGTCATTGTGCCTGCTGATAAATGATGGCGAAGTGACTGCAAAGTTGTGGTAAAACTGTGAATTTTGAATTTTTTCCCGTCTGTACCTCTTTGTTTATACTCCTGCCTGGGTCTCTTAAGTAAATGAGATCAATGGATTGGTAATAAGAAGAAGAAGAAGAATAGAAAGCTTTGTTCTAATATTAGAAACATCTAAACAGCCTGACTGAAGCTGTGTGTGATTTTTGATGGAGCCAGGAAAGCCGAGATAATTTCAGTCCTGAATTGATATTAGTAGGTCACCAAATGTCTCAATCAACAACAGGATATTTTTTCCAAAGGCAAAGGGCGTGCTGGTTGGATCATCTGCACCCCCCCCAGGCTGAAGTCCTGGTGACTGTGGGGACAGCCTAATTCAGACCGCATGTAAAAAGTGGAGATGATGAGTCTGGGAGATATAAATAAAATGTAATTATAATCATATAATGATGTCGGTGATGATCTGCTGATAATATGTGATTGTGACTGATAGGACTAAGGCCTAAAGTGGACAGATCCTGAATGTTTAAGGACATGGTTCCTGCACATGGATTGTGCCAAAGTCTATGGCTGTTTAATCACTTGATATTTCCATTGAATTTGATTGATCTCAAATCAAATCTGTGTGAAATTTTACATTGCCTGGCACTGTTTCCATTTTAGGAGCCTGTTGGTACTGTGGTGCTGTTTTAAATCATTTCTTGTTTTGTTTGTTTGTATGATACTGACCAGAGCTAAATGAATTTTCCTTTATGGATAATAAAGAATATTTAATTTAATCTAATCTAATCTAATCCTGTGCAGGGTTGTGGTGGCTGGAGCCTATCCCAGTGTTCACTGGGTAAGAAGCAGGGCGGTCACCGTGCACACGGACAGTTCACACGGGGCAACCTGTTAGATCTACTCCTTCCTGGGCGCTTCTTTCATTTAAAGTCACGTTAGGTCAAATTAATTCACAAAGCACCGTCACAATGATCGCCTGCTTGACATCCCATCCCATCATGGATGTGTTTGACAGCTGGAGATAAGTGACATTTTTCCGTTGTATTGCTGTGCTCACCAACATTACACACTCCTGACGTGAGGGAACCTTTCACAAGGGAGGAAAATATTTAAGGCATTTGACCTGTCAGTCAATTCAATTCATCAATGCTGTGTTTAGATTATCAGTGAAAGGACCTTTAGACCACAGATTATAAACACAAAGACAGCAAAGAAGAATTTTGCTAATCCCATCTAAGAAAGAGCAAACACATCAGTGTATAATGAAGAGATTTGTGTGTTTGTTCTATGATGATATGTTTCTCACCATGCATATCCAACACATATTCACATATCATTTCATTTTGCTCTACGTCAGCAATGATTTGCTTACATTTTAAGTGCTAAGGGAAAATTGTGACCCACATTGTTCCCCAACTTTGTATGCATCGCCAAACACAAGTTAAGATAACTAAATCTCTCCAAGATGCCTGGGAGTCCAACCACCATTCCAGCATGATAATGGTTAGTGTGAGTCTGAGTAGGTTTCAGCTGATGGGTGTATGCAGTTCAGTTCAATTTTTCTGCAGATTTATTGAGTTAACATTTGGATTTTGGAAGTAAACTGAAGCCGTGATGCACTGAAACCCATCAGGATGGAAGGGCGAGGGCCTCTCCTCTCAGGGTGTGTGCTGCGTGCCCAGTGATAAGAGCGAGCCTTGTATCTGAAGAACGTGGGTGATCTCACTCCATAACATTGCGTGTTGCTACATCCTCCCTGGCAGGGCTTCCTCAGGAATAACAGCCTGACTCTGATCTCTTACACGCTGAAATAATTGGATGCAAAATGTTGCACAACAACTAGAACTTTTATCAGATAACACATGTATAGGCAGGTGATCAAATATGTGTCAATATGTCAATAAAACCACATCAGTGCCCATTATTTCTTATTATTTTAAGCACTCAAAGATCGTGATCAACAGAGAAAAACAATGACAATGAATCGAACATGACTCTGTGTGTGTGTGTATGTGTGTGTGTGTGTGTCTCACCTGTGATTGCCATGGCAGCAGCCTGTTGCTCTATGTCAGATTAGAGCCATCACACTTCAATTTTTCAGTCACACATCAGGTGCAGCACAAACAGCAGCTCCTTCTTCTTCCTCCTCCTCTTCCTCTCTGTATCCCATCAACTGTCCTGCTGTGTGTCCTCCTCCTGCTCCTCTGGCTGATCTGTGGGTGTGTCACTCCCTCCGAGCGGAATGTGGAAATACAGCCGTGTGTGTGTGTGTGTTTGTGTGCGTGTGTATGTGTGTGTGAGTGAGAGAGAGACAGAGAGAGAGAGAGGAGGCATTAGTCCATAAAAAATAAAAAGTTCCTAGATTTTTTTTGGTTAGTTTTCTTTTTTTCTTCACTTCACCAAAACTATGACTGCATAATATGAGCACAAAGTTTAATCATATTGTGGAGGTCACAGTGCGCCCCCTGGTGACCGGAGACTTAGTCGTAAGACAGCCTCAAAACAACAAACAACAAAACAATCGTCATTAAAAATTACGTGGCTCAGTTATTTTTTTCACAATAGGAAAATTGTTAACCCCTTGTTCCACTTCAAGTCAAACACTTCTGGATTTTGAATGAGCATAATGGTAAAGGTAATTAAATGAGTAACTCATCAATAATTGAGAATATTACGAAGAGGAGGTATTAAAAATCTCATAATTTCTGGAGAAATTTGCATAAAAAAATCTTGTAATCCATCACAGTACTTAGTTTTTTTAATTTAATTTTCTCTTTATTCCTGACTTGTTAGGTATCATTTTATACAGATTTCCCCAGAACACATTTTAATATAATTGGTATCTTTGGAAACGAAAAAAGGAAAAAAAAAAAAGCATTGTGTGGCTGTCATTATTGTAGCTGTTTAAATAGTTGGCAAACAACAAACAATTGTAACATATACAAACAGATGTTTATTCAGATATAAAAGAAACTTGCACCCATCCTCATACAATCTATACATTGTTCAATAACAACAATAAGAAAAACTCTGAATGTATTTGCTACAGAATCAGTGTAAACATTTTCGGGTTGGTCATTTTTAAGTCTCTGTGATAATACATAAAAGAGTGCAGGAGACTTACTGTAAACAATGCACACCCCCTCTGGCTGGTAATACTACAACACTGATAGAGACCGAACAGCCAACATGTAAATACACTGTCCGAAGATACAGAAGAAGCACTATAACACAAGACATAGATGAAGCTATTGTATTGATCTTGGCTGTAACGGATGGAAATAATTGGGCTTGTTTTGTGCCTGCCTTTGTTGACACCTCTCAGTCCATCACAGAGGAACCAAAGAGAACACGTTTAGTACAGTTTTAGTGTCAGGGATGACACTGAATCACTGGAAGCAGCTATAAACAGGCAGAGGAGTAATTAAGCCACCAGAGGGCAGCACTGCTCTTTATTGAGTTTAAGACGGTTGTGTACATTTTCCCCACTAGGAATAAGCAGATGGTGGTTTATGTTTTTCATTTCCATTGGTTATAAGGCGATTTAGCTGTTTATAAACAAACAGTTGAACCTTACAGCTCCATGTGATAACTTTGTATCACACTGGTATGAATACCGGAACTCTTGAGACCACAACCAAGTTTGCGATGTGTTAATACTTACTGACTGCAGAGGATGAGGAGATACAAACATAATAATCAAAACAAAGATTTAAAGATGTGATTGCATCTATCATGGGTAATCAGAAATGAAAGCTCTGTTACGTCCTGTAGTTCATGTATCTATGATAACGTAATCACATAAGTGCTTTGCTGCTAAATACACCATGCCATGCATTTTGGCATTTTGTTGAGATCGACCTGTTGTCCAGGCAGAAATAATCTGACTGGTTGAGTTCAATTTTATCGTGTGGTCCCAAATCTTCTGTGTCTGATTATGCACGACCACACGATTAGTTCTGACCTTTCAAGTCCTTCCAAGTGCTGTTGTCATGAAAAAAACCTCATGATTTACTGCACATTGCTGTACATTGATATTTTGTCCAGACTTCATCTGTTTCATTTATCAGCAGCTCTACATCAAGGGGAATCATTTGCGTAGTTGATGTAATCCACTTTTCTTTTCTTTTCTTTTTTTTTACATTATTTGTGCAAATGTTTGTTGTAGTTGACGGTGTACAAACATTTGTGAGTACACCAAATGTGCAACACAAGGCCAACCTCCATTTGGAATGCATACTTTGTAGATGCTGTAGTGCATTTATGTTGTACTGTACATCACAAGGCCACGCTGTGTTTAATCTTTGGGAAAATAAAGTGATTTGGTGGCATTTCTGCTTTTGCATCATGAGTCCAGGTACATGGAATAGATCTGACTGAGGCAGCGGTCCACGCCTCCTGCCTGGAAGAGGAAGTTGTTGTCTGGGCATGAGTAGCCGCCTCCCGCCTGGCCCTGCAGGTCCTGCAACAAGTCAAATCCTGAGGAAAGAAAAAGAAAGAAAAAAAAAACACACAACATTTCATTCTGTGCAAGTCTTTGGGGAAAAATATTTAAAAATCACCGCTGCTCACTTATTTAATATTGTAGTGGAAAAAAGGAGTTCTCTATATTGTTATTATCATCTTCTTATATATAGCACACCAAATCTTTACCTAATCCCCAAACACCTCTAACCCTAACCTGAATCCAACCATTTTCAATTTTAGCCCTTACTTCAACCATTTTTAATCCAACTCTCTCCTTTTCTAGGCCTGTCAGAGCCCCCCTGCCCATACCACTGAAGGAATCCATAACTCTCTGTTATTGTCTGACCTGAAGAATGAGATGCAGAGGAGTTTGTGAAATAACCAGGTGGTTCGAACCCTCCGTCACCGACCGGTTGAAAGGGTTTTGCTTCTCCGTATAGACAGCCTGGGAGAAACACAGCAGGGATAATGGATGAGCACAACGATGAGGCCTCTGATAAACAAACTGCTGTAAATGCTGTCGTACCTTGCTGTTCTGAGAGTTGTTGTTGTTGTTGTTGTTGTTGTTGCTGTTGCTGTTGTTGTTGTTGTTGTTGTTGATGGTGGTGCTGGTTGTGGTGGTGGTGGTGGTGGTGGTTGTAGTTCTTGTTGAAGCACTGCAGCCTGATGTCTGGTCTGTCCACTGTGGAGTTCACTGGACTCATATCAGACAAGAAGGACGACACCAGTCTGTTCCTGTTACAACGCAAACCCACATAGATGAATCACTTCACAGAAAACGTATTTATTTAGCTTCAATAAATAAATCTGTGTTGACTTTTACTCTGGAAATGTCTTCAATGAAGTTCTAAAGCTGTTATATTCAGTTATTCGTGGATCATTTTTCATGAGTTCTGCATGTTAAACATATTGACGTTATGATCTGTAACACATGATTATAACTTAAATTATACTTATACATATTATAACAAGTTTCACAGATACTAACCAGGTAACATACAGTGACTATGTTGTGTTATTTATAGCTGCTATTCATGATTGTGGTTTATTTAGTTCAACACTCACTCTAATCACCATCATCACCAAAAAAAGGGCTTTGGAGAGATTCTGAGTACGCCAACAAAAAATCCCTTAGGCATCACTAACAACAGAGAATTTGGAAAATCACACTACTACAATCAGTCAATCCTTATCAGTTCTGTTGTATGCAATCCAAACATGAAATTGGACAAAAGTAAAATAAAGATGAATCTACAAATCAAAGTGAGCTAAATTGTAGCACAGCCTTTGGAGTTGTGGTATTTTGGAGGTGGGTGGATAGTTTCATGGTTCAGTTTATGTTGATCAACAGCGTCGATGGATTGCACGTATGATCTGTATTTCAGGTAGCTGATGTGGATCATCGTTGTAAAAATACACAACTAATAATTCGTAAAAATCCATTTATATAAAGATGTATTCCAACCAGGGGGGTAAATGCAGGCAGCTTTGGACAGAGCTGTATCCATCGCTCCGCTGCAGGAATGTGCTGAGTGTGCACAAACGGCACCCGTGACTCAACATGAAAACAAATGAGTCAGTGGAGCCAAGTGGAAAAGAAGAAAGGAGAGCAGCGGAATCTCTCTGAGGAGATATGCAGATTTAAACAAAAAAAAACCCTTAGTATGGTATTTGAGTATGTGAGTCCCTGCTCCATCAAAGACTTTGCTCTCAGCAGTTCATGTGAGCCTGAGAAGTCTCTTGGATGATGTACTGTAGCTTATTGCTCCCCGGAGATCCAAACAGCCTGCGTTTGTGCTGGAAAGGCTTTTAGTGGGCTTCATAAACAAGCCAGGCCTTGTCACAGATACTGGTGGCAGCTGGCCCATGCACGCTCTATATTCACATCTGAGCAGCTATAAAAAAAGGAAATGTTTAGAGATTTCTTTCCATATCTACCATTTATCACCCCAAGTTCCCTTTATTACCCATTTCCCATGTCAAATGATATTACGTTTAATTTAACGTTCCCCATTTTCGGCTGAGAAACATAATAAAAGCCAAAATTAATCAGAGGAACTTTTTGAAACCCAAACTGATATAACTTACAGATGGCTGTGGCTTCCCAACATAATAAAAAACAGACTTTGTATACGATTATGTAAACAAAGTGAGCTTTGATATAATACGACTGGTGGTGAATGAATGTTTGCGACTTTGCCACGATGACTTGGAGTCCCAAGAATTCAGCACTGCGCCGTGACTGAAAAAGCAGGAATTCTCAGAAGGATTTTTTAAGAATGATTCAAACCATTACTCTTATCCAAGGAACATAATCTTATAAAGCACCATATGCACTACACCGAGGAATCTACAGCCATTATCAACCAAGTATCACCACGTCAACAACCCACAAACTATAAGAAAAATATTTGGTCTCAAACTCATGCAGGATATTTTCACACCTTTAACTGCTGCAAAGCTACAGACCCTCAAAAATTCAACATATACAACAAAGCCCTGACAAAATAGGATAATCTCCATCTGCCTGTTGGACCAAGGTTCCTCTCTGAGGAATGGATAGGCCACTGCTGGGAGGAGTTCCTACTCCGACCTGGATTGAGTTCACGTACTTGTTGCTGTGGTAACAGATCTGACAGACACCACACATAGTCAATAATTCTAATAACTCATAAATCCACATACAAATGTGTGAACATATAGTAGAAGTGACACACAAATGAGAAATTAAGCTTTAGACAGCTCAGTGTTAGTGTTAATGTTCAACACATACTACCTACATTATTACACTATAAAAAATAAACAGCTACCCACTGATTCTTTACTAGCTTTATAATAAAAGATGGTTTTGTTTTGGCCAAATTCAAAAGCGTCACTGGATTATAGATTTGCTTGCTCCTAGAAAGGGTTTTTCTTGTAGCGTAGGTTCCCTTTGATGGATCCACAATGATCAGAGCTGACCTTAACTATAAACAACTGCATCCTTCCAATGGCTTACATTCTTTTCTTCAACAACAGAGCAGAAAAATCTGAGTCCTGCCGTGCGTGACCTCCTGCCTCAATCTGTCGTTTTGTGGTCCGTGCACCCAAACATCTCGGATGCATGAGAGGCCCGCGTCTGAGGGAGCGGCTGTCAGCACGACCTCGAGGAAACTGTTAACGCTGCTCATATTATACCGACTAAACCGCTTCATCGCTCTCTTTTTTACTAGAACTAACTACAGCCAGCTGCCCGACTCCTATGTGGAATGACTGGAATCTTTCGAGATCTTTACCTTGTCATCACAGTTTATGTGTTCATCAGCGGTGGACGAAATACTCCATACAGTGGAAAAATACTCTCTTAAGAGGAAACATCCTACATTTGAAGGAGTATCAAGAAGGCAGGCCGAGTGTGCGTACCTCCAGCAAGGAGGAACAGTCCTTCAATTATGACTCCATCTTTCCATTAGGAACTTTAATAGGTTTTTGACCAGACCATGATCAGGCCCTCACCCCACTGAACAAACCAGCAATCTTTTAAACTTTTGATTCTAATTGACAGAATTTAACTGCTGTTTTCATTGCACCACAATGAATCGACCAATTATGGCAAAACAGTAAGGAATAGAGACAAAACAAAACAAAAACAAAAATATTAATTTGTCAGACTGGGTCCATTCATTCTACTTGTAAAATTTTGTGACAAGTGGCCAAAAAGTGAGGAGGAGATGCAAAAAAAATAGTGAAACTATTGAGAAAAATAGCAGAAAATTGAGCACAAATTGCTGTGATCTATATGGATGGAAGCTCATCGACACAAGGAATGCAGGAAATTCCAGAATTAATATTTGATGACTTGGTTCATAAGTTATGGGCCTAAAAATAAAAGCGGTCATGACAGCAATCCAATCTTGACTTTCTGAGATTTCCAGCTAAAAGACATCAATACAACTGTATACATACCAGTGGTAAAAATCATTAAATGTGGTAACTTTCCTCCTCTGTATTTTATACTGTATACCATGTCAACTTTTCAATTGCAGCTCACTTTGACTGGATAAGCAGAGGGATTAGTTGATTTAGCGTTAATGCCTGTCTGGGCAATCAAAAGTCATCAATTTTCCATTTGGCTACGAGGATCTGCAGTCCTGTCCAGACCGGAGTGTTCCTGTTTAAGAGATTTACCTTGATCACAGCTGCATGTATGCAATCCAGATGGAGATTTAGTGTAATACACGGGGCAACCAATCGGGTACTTCCAGACAGTAAAAGTGCATTTATAAAATGTGAAAATGAAGTGGATAGATAAATGTCTGGAGATGTCAAACGTTTTCTTTAAAGCAGCTGTTTGGATCCAGAGATCCAGAGTTATACGCCGTGTGTAATAGTGTATAATGGTGTTTGTGAGTTAGAGTCATGTCGGTTAGTCTGCCTCCATCGGATGGCCACGTCACTCTGAAAAGCAGTCCAACATTCTGTCCCACCCACCATAAAACACACCAACACTGCACGTCACAAATGCACGCTGATGGACGAGCTTTAGTGGCCTCCGAATCCCCGAAGAATTAAATAATTAAAAGAATTCAAAATGGCTACACTCAGCCAGAGTAAACACACGCCTGGCGATGAAGTCAGCAGCGAAGCTCGATGCTGGCTCTTCCACAAGGCAAAGATCATTTACTTTCACGTGTTTAACATCTCGCTAAGCCTTTTAGGGGAAAACAAGTGTGAGTCTGGTATTGGCTTTGGCAGACCTTGGTGTGCTGCAGCACCAGTGGGATCGTGTGACATCCTCAGGCTGCATAAAGAGCCCTCAGTGGACAGTCAAGCACAGTTACTCACACATCTCCGACCCAAACTGTATACATGCACAAGCACACACACCACAGTCGCACCAATGCCTGGTCTTTGAAGCTGATATTAAAAGATTATCAGTGTCAATATGTACAAGTAATTTTTTGTCTAAACATGTAAAATTAACATTTGTTAAGTGTATTCCTAAGTTTGTGTGTTAGACGGATGTGCTATAGATTAAGGCTCTGACAGAGGATATTTTACAATTACACAATATATTGATTTTTTTTATTGTTATACAGCTCTCTGAAATGCTCAATTCTGATTGGACAATCAAGGGATTCCGGCTGTTTGACAATCAGAGGACTCTTTTTAAGCAGAACTTTAAGACTATCATTACAACATTACAATTCATTACTATTTCATGTTTTAGATTTTTTTGGTAAATAGCCAATTTGATGTTGAATAATAAATTTAGCAGGTATTGCATCTTGTAAAAACACCTTCAAATCTTGAGATTGAGCACAACAACAAATACAGGATATGCGTGGTATCAATATATCCACGAATACGCATATAATCCAGTATAATCCTGTTTTTGAGAGATGCCGTTTCATGAAGTCTGGGGAAATTGCTGACTAAAAATTGTGTCGGATAGTAACGATCACTTCTCAAACCACAGAAATAAGATAGTGTCCCTCATAAACTCTCTTGAAACGGACAGATGCCTCCGTCAGTGAGGTTACGATGATTTGATGCCTCATTGTCCAGAAACCGCTGCGCTGACAGGTTTCATCTCTGTCTTTTTACTCTCCCTCCTCTCTCTCTCTTTTAAAAAAAATGCACTAGACATCATTTGTCTCAGTTTACAGGACACATAAGTTCTGTGGCCTCCAACAAGCCAATCAGAGCAACCGCAAAGCCACAACTCCATTTCTGGTGATAATGTCTCTGGTTTATTCAAGAATGTGTAAGCTCTCATCGCTTTACCGCTTTCCAGACAGGAGAGGTGAAGAAAAGTAAAAAAATCATTAAAGTCCTATGGAAAGTAGATTTTTCTTCATCGTGTCTTCGCGCCATAACTTGGCATATTTCAGATGGAAACAGGAAGTTGGGATGTAGACATTGATGCTTCATACATAGCCCTCAATTGGAACGATCTGCAGTTTCTTCTAATATACAAATTTATGACAGGGTGATGATTAAACGCGTAATCAAACCATGATGCGTCACTTTAAAAGTCATAAAATTGAAAGTTGAAGTATTATAACAGAAAAAATGAATATTTGGGGGGCATAATCCCAAACAGTAGAGAGGACTTTTGAATCATGCTGAGATTTAATCTGGTCTCTTGGAATGGGTGGGTTGCCTCCTCCAAACGTTGAGGCATCCTCACCACAAGGCTAAATTCATATTCTTACAGCATCAGCGGGTAATAGAGCAATGGACCACAGACAAACTAGAGTGTGTGTGTGTGTGTACGTGCACGTGTTAGCCACTGCCAAGAAATAAAACCAATGGGATTTTCATTTGAAAATAATATATGGAAAAACGCCCTATCTTGTCTGAGGATCAGCTGTAAAAAAGGTGCTCTGTTTGCTCAGGTCATCTCCCCGGAGTGGATGTAACGGCTGAAGAAGAGACATTTTCTCGCTCAAGTTTCTCTCAATGAATACATGACAACACATTTCCTCTGGCCAACATGGATCCACCTGCATGAGTCTGGCACTCACCCCTCTCTCAGGCTCGCGGGGCTTGTTAATGAAGACATCGGGCTGCTGGCGTCAAAGTTTCCCTCTAAGTTTGAATACCTGGAGCAGAAGTCTGCAGACGGAGGGAGAAACTCTGAACTCCCCCTGTTCTGGAAGGTGCCGCTGCTGCTGCTGCTGCTGGAGTACACACCTGGAGGAAATAAGAAGGAAAATGCAATCCGGTGTATACCTGGGTACAGTCGCCATTATGATACACAAGTATGGAAGCTGCGGAGAAGAGAAGAAATCAGGAAAAAGTTGTTTCATTTTTTGAAAATGTCATTGTTGCTGCCTTTGTGTTACAGTAGATAAAATGTTGTGTTTGTACACCGGCAGCGTTTTCTCAGATGCCAAGTCCTAAATGTTTTTGAAATGTCGTGTTTTCAAAAAATAAGACATTTTTTGAAGTTTGATTGCTACAGTTACATTGTTATTGCGCTGGAATGTTTTGTTGACTTTTCCTTTTTACTGAAATGTTGTGTTTTATGAAATGCTGTTTTGTCTGAAATGTCAAAAAAAAATTCTGATTTGTTTTCTGAAATGCTTTTTAACTTTGTTGTTTTATGATGTGAAATGTTTCTGATGTAATTGCTGTCTTTGTGCTGTATGTGTGCATAAAGGACCAAATGTGTGTGTGTGTGTAATAAGAGCCATATGCACACACAAACACATATATATGCTATTACGATTAGTGGCATTGCTGATAAAGAGAAAGTTCTCTTGGGAAATTTGTAGAATTAAACACTGACACGCTTGTTTCTTCCTGAGTAAACAGCCCGTGGTGCTCCGTTTGAGGCTTTTCCCTCAAAGTCTTCTGGGTAAAACTGCAAATAGTCTGAAGTAATCAACATGGACAGCTCTCCTGGACACTTTGCCAACTGAGCCTCAGTATACCTGACAGTTTCTTGATCTCGGTTCAGCCATTGAGAAGGAAAGAAAAAGAGTTTGGCTGTGGAAGGAGTACGGCCAAGCTGAAGGATGGGGCGGAGAAATGGCCAACTGGGCCGCACTCAGTGCCCGGTAATTGGACAAGGTAAACACTGGCACGATGAGCTATCATCGCAGGAATGGCAGAGGAGGAGGGAGAGGAAAGGAGCAAATGAGGCCATGGGAGAAAATGAAAAAGACAGCTTAATGGCCCAGGTGTTTGGGCAATTATCCTGTCTTTGTTTTTATTCGTTTCCACAGAGGTTTTAGAGGCCAGAGGCATTTTTTCACACAGTTTGCTACCGTTTCATCTGCGCATACCTGTGAAGTCATCTATGCTTGGTAAAGGGGAGGTGCCGTTTCCTTGGTGGGAGGCGGCCGAACTGTGGAGACGCTGCCTGGCCAGACAATCAGTCAACATGTCAGATTCCAGCAGAGAGTGCACTTGAACCTGTCAAACAGAGAGCATAGGGACACTCGGAGATGAAGCTTTTAATGAAGTATGCACTTAAGTAGAGTCTGAAAGTCTGTTTACATTAGAGTTATTTCACTGCTTATGGATGTAATTTCTGCAAATTCTACAAATATGTTTTCAAAAACTTATATAATGTCATCTAAAAACACAAAAAAATTATCTATAAAACAATATATAACATATATAGTATAAACTTAATGATGAGATAGAAAATATATTTATAAAAATGTATCCCTCCACCTTCAGTCTGAGTTCCTTAATCCCCTGGTCCCTTACCCTATTAAACTCTGAGGTAACCACATAAAGTTATGAAGTAACCTTCATAAAGTTTTATTTTACATTCCAGTGAAATGTCCAAGGTTTCCAAAGATACCAAATATATCCAGATTTTGGGGAAATCTGTATGAAATGATACCCAACACACCCGTAATAAAGAGAATTTTAAGGGAAATTTTTACACTGCATAGCTGAAAAGTAAGATTTACTGTCTGGGTTTTATTTTTATTTTTGTATTTCATTGATAATAACTTCTCTAGTAGTGATTTTTTATGCCTTTTCTGTATGGCATCATGAATTTTTAATGGGTGACTATTGTGAAAAGACCTGTTAATTTGGTCCAGTCATTTAAATAACCCTGAACTGTTTGCCTGAACAGTTTAAGAGTTTAAGTTATTCTTACCAGCTCTTTCTCAAACTTGAATTTTTTTACACACCAGTACATTTTGCTACTTAAAATGCAGGAAATGTAAGTATTTCTCTAATGAGCTACTGTGTTTTTACTTGAGTAAATCTGTAAGTACTGTCAGCCTTTGTTGACCTTCAGTAGTGTTGGGTAATGTATCTCCCCGTGGAGCTGAGTTTAAAAAGATTAATTTCTCCTCAGATTAACGTTCGTACAGTAGATCAATTGAAAAGGGAGTTTGCTTTTGTACCACAGGCCTGGTTCTTGTTTTGCTTTGCGATCCAACTTCTGGAGCTACAGAATTCAGAAATCCTATTAGGCAATATTATTCCAAAATGTTCACAAAGTTAAGGCAAAAAAAAAAACCCCAACCCAAAACGTTACAGCATTGGCAGAGGATCCCCTAGGAATATTCAAAACAATTCATCTACAGCTCTGGGACTGGAAGGATACTGATGAAGAACACCCAGGAACCACAAAAAATGTTCACCCAAAGCAGTGTTAATGACAACACAGACTTCAATAAGTGTGACGCATCAGCTCGAGGATGCGCGTAACTGTAAGGAG
This sequence comes from Brotula barbata, assembly GCA_900303265.1. Lineage (NCBI taxonomy): Eukaryota > Metazoa > Chordata > Actinopteri > Ophidiiformes > Ophidiidae > Brotula > Brotula barbata. The sequence continues at coordinate 30,738 of OMNV01001692.1, forward strand.
TTTAGGAGGTTTGATATTTCAAAGTCTCTTCCAGCCTCACAGGGTTTACTGCAGAGCAGGGCGTGTTCGCCATGTCACAACTAATACACACACGTGGTTCTGCTTAAACCAAACAAGGCATGGGAATACACGGAAAGCTCCAGTGTCACTCACAGTCCATAAAAAACAAACAAGGCCCAGATAACGGCGAACAATGGGCTCCCTATTCTGACTTCCAGAGTGTGTGTAATACTTTGTTTTGTTGTATTTCACTGCACTCAATTGTAAACATGCGCTTCCTCTCTTTTTCTTTTCTGCAATGAATGATGGAATAGACTCCGCCCCCAAATCAAACAATGGATGGATAAAATGGATAGATGGATGGATGGATGAATGGATGGATGAATGGGATGGACAGATGGATGGATGGATGATGAATGGATGGATGGACAGATGGATGGATGGATGGACAGATGGATGAATGGATGATTTTTAATGATGATACACTTAATTTTCAACATTTCAATGGCACTTTTGCATCCACTTTTACTGAGTTCCTCCATTGTCATACAAAGACATATTGTCTCATTGTATTCTGGACTGGAACATCAATAATCTAATCGAGGTTTAGATGGTGGTTAGGAGATGGTGACGTCAGGATGTAATGAGAAAAAGGAGTCTGTACTTTTATTACCTTGTTGTCTCTCTCATGAAGCCCTTTGGCTGAGTGAGCTTTGACGTGTTTTCGTAGTGAACTGGGGTCGGTGTAGCGTTTGGTGCATCCTGGGATCTGACACGCGTACGGCTTCTGTGAATGAATCACGATAGATAGATAGATAGATAGATAGATAGATAGATAGATAGATAGATAGATAGATAGATAGATAGATAGATAGATAGATCAAAAACACTCACATTAAAATGAGGAGAGGTTGTGTAAAAAAAAGACAAAATAATGCATATGACTGCATCAGTATCAAGAAAAGTAACATCAGAAAAACTTCATAGTGTGTAAATTTATCTCGGCTCACATTTTTGGCTGCTTTGAGAAAATTATATTATTAGAATAAAACACAAACTGATCTGCTTAAAATGAGGATTTTCTTTTTTTTTGGAAACTTTAAACACACCCCAACATTTAGGAAGAAACAGGTTATGCAACATCAAAACGGACCCAGAAATAGAGGACTAAAAAAATACTTATGTTCTAAGTTTCGTCTGTGTAAATCGGGGCTGAACGTATCAAAACATGCAGTCACAGTCACACAGGATATGAGCTCAAATACAAAGTCTAATTGTGTTTACAAGCGAGAGTTTAAGTTTAGGTCTCGCTGAGTCACAACCACATGGGTTACAGGGGCAAAAGCGGATACTGCAGCTTGGTGTAATATACACGGAAACATATAGGGTAAATATTGTAAATCTAGTTTATGTCAACATCTTACATCATGTGGTCATCGTGTGAAAACAGAACACATTACCTTCATCTGTGTGCTTGAGGAAAGAGGAGGGAGAGCAGATTTAGAGAGGAAGAGCTGAGCTGTCAGCCCACAACAATGTCAAATTATATAAACAATTCAAATGGTAAACAGCAATATGAAAGCCTCTGTTGTTTATTTAAGAAAATTAATAATTTTAACAAATCTTAAACATAAATCCATTGCAGCAAAATAAAAATAATTTTACAGTTGTTTGCACCTTTGCAACAAAGTGCTCTAAATCACTATTTAAAATTTAAAAATGTTATAATAAGTAATGATCAGTAAAAATGTAAAATATGTGAGTACAATATGTGAATATCTTTTCAGTTTCCACAGCTGGATCAATCCATTCCAGTTTAACAATATATAATCTGGGGGCAGTTGTTTAGATTAAGCATATTTCTCTTTGGGCAGATTTCAATCACATTAATAGATTTTTTTTAATGTATTGCCTTAATCAAAATATAATCAAAGTTTAAATGTGCATATGAACATATGGTTTGTCATTTGCTGCAAAGGGATTGTGCAGTGGATCACAAACTTGTGTATTTCCAATCCAGAAAACCAAAAGATTGAGCTGAAAGATGCTTAAATCTCCATAAAGCTGCAGAGTTTGGTGATAATCCTCTGTTGGTTCATCACTTCAGATGACCCAGTCATTAAGCCAGTTGTTTATATCAAATCTATCACTTAATGCAGATTTAATTTGACTCGTACGACTTGTGTATTGAGCAATTATTATTTGCATGCAGACGTTTCTCCAGTGGGCTTCTATCACGGCGCCAGATGTTGCTTATACTTGATTTGCGATGCATCTGCAAAAGCCCCCGTTAGCCAGTGTGAAACCACAAAAAGGAGAAAATCACTGACTGCTCTTGTTGTAATAACACTGGAGAGCAATGTACAGCTCCATCTCATCCGTGTAATAAGAGATCTGATTTTCTGGATTACCTCTAAATCCTCATCACTTGTCAGCAGGAGTAAAAATAACTGTGGTTTGTTCAGTAAATCCACAGATGGTATGCAATTTCCCAATCTTTAGGAATGTTCAGACTGTGTATCATGCAATTATATAATAGGGGGGGAAAGAGAGGTGGACTACGAGTTGAAGTGATGCGTGAATGTGCATGGCTGTGTGTGTGTGCGTGTGTGCGTGTGTGTGTGTGTGTGTGTGTGTGTGTGTGTGTGTTTGCGTGTAGGGACGCATTCAGCATTTGAAAAGTAATTGACCAAGAAATATTCTGAGCGCTGAAGTATAATTGTGTTTTTTAGGTAATTAGATTTCTGTTGTTGGTTAAATGACAGTAACAGAGTGTTGAAATTTTGAGTTTTTTTCCCAGTATCTTATTCTATTTGCTTTTGTCCACTGTTTACATGTTCACAATACACGTGTGTACTGACCGTGTCCAGGTGTGTGCGCTGGTGTTTAGCTCGATCACTGGAGTTGCTGAAGGCTTTGATGCAGCCCGGATGCTGGCAGATGTATGGTTTCTCTCCTGTATGACTCCTCAGGTGGATCTTCAGGTTCTCCAGACGGGAGAATGCTTTGGTGCAGCCCTCAAACTGAGAAGAACATAAAGAGAATGAAAGGTTTGAGATGAGATGATGTTCTTCTGTAGTGGAACTATGTCTACACGAAGCAGGACATTATGATAGGACACAAGGGAGAGACGGGGACGGAGAAGAACAGAGTACACTGATAAAATAAAAATTTTATGAAGTTACATACCACAGCTTCCAATGAATTCAAACTTTAAAAGCACCAAGCAAACTGTACATTATTCATCATATCATTAAATCTGACTTACGTAACGTTAATGTAACTGCTAGGAAAGCTGTTGTTGTCACCATAAAGTTACACAAGCAAACACGTTATAGCTATGTGAACACAATTCCTAGGAGACAGAGTTGATTAGCAACCAGTAAGAATTATAACATCAGCGACAACAATGACATCAATGGAACTTTTCACACACACACACACACACACACACACACACGTACACACACGTACGCACACACAGCTGTGGTAGATTCTGGTAAAAGTGTTTCTGTTGGACTGAGGCCAGATAAAGTGTAAATATCCCAGAGTCAGCAGGCAGGCAGCCACACTGCACTACACCAACCTCACACAACTTCACAGAAACGATTCAATCTCAAAGCCCCCCACACACGGCAAAGGAGCACGTTGGGGAAAATGAAGCAGTGTGAGACAACGTTTGGATGATCACAGACAAGACACTTCAATCTACTACAACCACCAAGTCACAATCTGACACACACACATTTTGTGAGGATCAAGACAAATTTTCACAAACTCTGATAACATAAAAAAAAATAGTCTCAAACATGTTTATGATATTTTGTAAATGACTCTTTAAATATTATTAATAATCTAGGTGTGATTCCTACTTTACCGTGAAAGCAATATGTATGTACAATTTCATCACTTCATCCTTTCCAAACAATCCACAGGGAGATACGGAGCACACTTTCATTCCAGGTTTTTATTAGGTTGCACTAATGACACATGAATGTCACTTACCTCATTTAGTCGAATAAGCCAGTTCACAGAATAAACAACATGCGACTATTAATTAATCCAAGACTCAGACTCACCTTGGCAACAAAAAGAAAAAAAAAACACAGAGAAAAATATAAATATTGACACACACACACACACACACACACACACACACACACACACACACTCACTCACTCTGATACAGTATTTCACGTTCTGTTATAATGCCACAAACATGTGAGCTCATTCTGCAGCTTTATGTTATTCGATCTGTTTTAACAAACTCCCTAAAATCACACGTTGGTTTTCTTGGTTTGGTTTTCAGTATTTTGAACTGTGACAGCCTTCACACACATTCAGTCGGGCCTGTTACAATTCGCCCCATGGCTACTGCAGTTAAAGGCCTATAAAAATGAAACAAATGTAACCGTAGCCTGCCTTTTATATACGACACCTAACTGAAAACACATTTCTAACATGTTTGACCGAGTTAAAAACGAAGCACAGATTGAACGGAGCTCTGGGCTGTTCTAGTTTATGTACGTTATTTCCTCTGCAGGCGTGTGTGAACACTCCGTGGAAAGACAGGAAAAGTTAAAGCTTGGAAGGATATGCAAGTGGGAATGAAACCAGGGATTTAGTGATTCCGAGCACGAGCCATGTGTCCTCTGACACCTGGTGAAGAATTTGTATGAGCTTGGACGACATTCACAAAATACAAAGGTAAAACGTTGACCTTGAAATAAAAACCATCAGACCTGGAGATACGTGGATCGATAAAACACTGTTCATCATTATGATGATGAACAGTGCATCTGGATCTGGATATGTAATCTGTAAAATATGAAGATTGTATCATTATTATTATTTCTGCAATCCTCATGATTATCTCTTAATATTTGTATTCTTTGCTACATGAATCACTCAACCTTCCATTTACAGCTCCACCGTGTTTTTCTCATGACAGCTGACAGCTCTATAGACAGGTGTAGTATATGTAGTAAGTCACCATGAGTTATGCTTGATGACATGCACAATGATGGATTTTTGGGAACTTGTTTACAGCCTGAATGTCTGTCTGATGTTATGAGCTGCTAAATAAGCTTGAATCCGTTCAAAACACTGACTATATTCATGTAAAATATTCACTTTCCACCCTGTGCTGGGGATGACTTAATTTTCGTGTCCCGACTGGAGATGTCTATGAAAACAGAACGACTTCTTCCAACTCATGGATATTGACGCATGTCATGTGCGACTAACGACTCTTTTTTGCCTGTTGATGTTTATTTAGGCTTATTAATCACTTCACGAGCGACTCTCCACAGACACATTATTTACAAGCTGGCCACGGATTAGGTCATTTTCGTGAACTAATTCGATTTAACAGGAAACGTGTCCCTGAGTGAAAATTTCTGAATGAATTATGGAGAGGAGTCCCGGAATGATGACAGCAGAAACGCTGGGGAATCAGAGCGTTACTCAGGCTCGGCGATGGTTGGGCTCAGGAGAGGGATTTGGCTCAGGACACACGAGGTCATCATGGGACAGACCGGCCTAAAGAGTGGGCCCATCATATGACTCATGACAGGAGTGATGAACTGTGATGCTGTGTTGGGACCTAAAGCAGAGCGAGGTTAATGCAGAAACCTCATGCTGTCTGTCTCCTCTTGGACATAGCGTGCTGCCATCTTGTCTTTATCTTGGACAAGTTTTGTGAATTCTTCAAACTGCAAATGCCGCCTTTGTTGTATTCCTGCATTTTTTAAATAATCCCTTTTCGTGCATTAAACAGCTACAAGTTCGTAATTTATTGTAAGACGTACAACTAACAAGTGTATTTGGTGAAGTAGAGCCTTCCTCAGTAAAGTACGTACGTATATGTCCAACAGGATCAACGCATCTCTGATAGCTTTGCCCAAGTTCGCTGTTACGGTTCAATTTCTGCTTTTCTTCCTCTTTTTCTTTTCTTTTCCTGGCATTTAGAGCAGCACTGTTCATTCTTTCTTTCTCCCTCCGATCCTTCTCCATTTCCTTTTCTTTTTATCTGCCATGATGTCTTCTTGTTAGCAAAGTTCGTCTCTGTTTTATTCATTATCCCTCTTGGCTGTCTAATCTGTAGAATCACAAACAGGCACCACGGCTGTCACTATTGATTATTTAGATAATCAGTTCATCCACCGATTATTTAGATTATTTATTGAGTCATTATTTGTACATGTATATATTCTGAGTATGCATTTGACAGACTCTGAATAAATCAAGCTAAAACCCTAAAATAAAATAAAAACCACAAGCACCGGGGATAATGAAGTTGCCAAAGAGAACAAAAGTTGTTACAACTTTGGTATTTCCACTCCGTTGTGTCCTGTTGCCGTGAGGAGGACTTGAGAAGTCGGATCTTAGCTTAGCGCCAAGTCAGCTGCCTATATTGCTTCTGCCATTTTGCCGAATAATCGATTTTATTCAATTATTTTCTAATCAAGCAGTTATATTACAATTATGACAGCCCTAATATGCAGTATCCAACTATTGAACCATCTCCACTAAGAGCAGTAAAATCCATCTGATGTGTAACATCGGTGGACTCGTCCTTTTCTGTATTTGACAGATTAAGCTCAGGCTGATCAGCAGGTCTTTGGGTCCTTCCAGCTAAAAACACACCGTCCTTTAATTCCACACAGCGCTGCCACAGTTCTTCCTTTGGCATAAATGAGTAAAGGAAACCTGTTATTAGGAAAGGAGGCCGTCTGATCACCGACTCTTCGCCACAGTCTGAAAGAAATGACGCACATTAAACAAGCAAACCTGCTTTACTACCTTTCAAACCAGGTTAAACCTCAAAGTGGACACTGTACAAACAAAGAAAATCCTTCAGCGGCAGTACAGCCATGTTGCTGAGGTTATCAGGTGCAAATTTGGATAAAGGTACAGAGGAGGAGCCCATGAATCTCACCTCCTGTGATTGTTTGGATATTTGACTATTCATTCATCTGGTCAGACTTTATGGTAATGTTTGACTAAACTACTTCCTTTTTACACTTTATTGATCTGTGTGGGAATGCTCCTTGTTATTTGGAGTGGTGTGTAACCACCCAGTGTGACACCTGGGGACCAACTCCAGTACTGTGTTCCAAAGATCTTAAAATGTTTTCACATTTTCCTCATTTGTGTCTCTTTCTTGCGTCTGAGAGAAATGGAACACGGTCCTCGTGCGTCACAGCTGATCCAGCTGTGATGTTGTCGTCAGTAAGTGTTTTGAGCTGATTTGTGGAGTCATTGTGAAATATTCTCAAATGATTATTATGTGATTACTGTAATCTTCAATATGGTTAGATTGACAGGTGTCCATATATGAGACGGTAAACCTTTCCAACCATCCTCTCAAGTGTATTCAACATGTTTTCCAACCTTAAATGACAGGGAACAATGAACAGACATCAGTCATTTTACCTAATGAATCACTCAAAGGTCAATAAAACAGAAACAGATTTCCAGTGGTGATGCATGTCTGTCTGATAAGAACCATACATGACAGTCACACGTTTCTTTACTCATGTCTCCTCAGTCATCAGAGAAGAAATATGGACGTTCTGAGATGGTGAAGCGCATCGATTTCCCGGTCACACAAGGATTGTAGATTGTGGAATGATCAAATAAGAGTCTTGGAACACACCTCAGGTCTGCTGCCTAGTGCCTTGGTCAAGGGCAACGGCTGTGGTATTAAACTAACACATGTTTTTGATGGGAAGAGGGAACTGGAGTACCCAGAGGAAACCCACACAAACGGGGGAGAGGCATCAGATTCATACCCAGAACCTTCTTGCAGTTACGGCAACATTGCTAACCGCTGCACCACCATGCTGTTCCTGTGGTCTTACTGGTTATTACCTGACCTCATTGGTGAAACGCAGTCATTCGCTTCATTGACATCTGCATTGTTCAAATTTCAAAGATCTTCAAGTGTTGTGCTTGCCTCTAATTCGCTTCAAATGCCGTCGGCTGTATGGTAGTGATTTCACACATTTTTCACAAATCATTTCGTATACATGTGAAGGTGGAGGAGCCAATAGAAAGAGCTTTTTCCAGTCAAAAAAAAAAAAAAAAGAGTTGCAACTCCAAGCCACAATTCAACATGACTTGTGGTTGGATTGCATTGTTGGACAACAGGGCTACTGTGGATGGAGAAATTGGTAGTTATTGTTGAATATCAGTGTTAAATGGCAGCTCTGGAAAGAATCGTTTGCTTTTTTGTTTTTGAAGGCCGAGACCAATTCATGACTTCATCCCCAGAGCAGCTGCTCGGTGACCAGCAGCAGGAGCCTGTGGTCGTGCTCGGCAGCTCTCAGGTGTGAATTGCTTTTACTGAGCGAGTCTGCAGCGCACAACCTTTGCTTTAAGCACGCAATTTGACGCAACCTTGCTTGAATGCAAAATATTTTAAAAATCAATGTTTACTGCGATCAACTTGTCGGACTCACCATGCATTTGTTGGGCTTTTCCCCCGAATGGACCCTCATGTGGATGAGCAGCTTGTAGCGGGCGTTGAAAGGCTTGTGGCGCCGCACACAGCCCGCCCAAAAACAGGCAAACTCCTCCCCTTTGCGCTGGTCGATGTGCACCTTCTCGATGTGCCTCACCAGCTCCTCCTGGCTGTTGTAAGTGGCACTACAGTCAATCCAATGACACGGCTGGTCTTGTTTGTCCCCTGTGGTGTCCAGTCCTGTGGGCCGGTCGAGTCTCGGTGACTGACTGCTGTTCTGACCCGGGAGAGGCTGACCTACGTGGAACATCTTCCTCTGCTGGTTGTTGATTTGAAGCGGTTCCCCATTACAGGATAAAAAATCATCTTTTGGCTCTTGTTTAATGGAGTGATACTCTTCCTGCAGCTTCTGCCGTTGCTGAGAAGTCTTACTGGCAGAAATTGGGGCGCCGGGCATATCAGAAAGGGACAAGGATGAGGTAAAAAATGAGGATGAAGAGGAGGAGGTGGTGGAAGGGGAGCAGAAAGATGGAGATGTGGTACAGGTTGCGATCATGAAGGAAACGGGGAGGGAGGGCTGAGGGTAACAGTTTAGGGTTTGGGTGCTGTTTTTGGTGTCTGTGTGCGCTGTGGTGGCAAACTCCTCCATTGTGTTATTATTAGTCTTACAGGAGGAGCCGAGGATGGAGCTGAGGTCTCGTCCCAGAGAGGACAGGGACAGGGACGTCTGTGAGTGGCAGCATATGCTCATGCCACCTGAACGGATGGACGACATGGACTGACAGAGGCCACTGGAAGACAGCGGTGCCTGAAAGTCCTCAGCATCCTGAAAAACACTTCCAAATGCGGGAAGAGTTAGCTGGATATCTGGAGGGCCAAGATCAGGGGGCCACATCTTGGCCCCCGAGGGATTCCGTTCTGATTCTGATTATTTTTGAGGACACTAACGGTTTAGGTATCCATTGTTGGTAGAAGAGCCCACAGCATCCTTTAGTGATTACACCGAGTGACATTTGATTGACTCTGCTGCCGCCGGCTTCTTCTCATTTCAAAGCGAGCTTCAGTCACATGTAGTGTGGTCGGCAGCCTCTCGTGCCCTGCGGGAAACAAAAACCAAACCCGCCTGAGTCATTTCAAAATACAGTCACAAATACACTTTTACCCAGATCACGTAACAGCTGTGTGAAATCAAAACGGCTTAAGTGACTCGGGATTTATTTTCATGTCGCAACGCTCTGACTCAGCGGCTTTGACAACGTGCCATGCCATTACAGAACAGAAAACTGTGTCACAATGCGAACGTTACTCCCTTGTTTCCAGTCCTCTGCATCCAATCATTAACAACAAATGGAGCGAGGTGAGCAGCAGAGAAGGTCTTGGATGAAATCAAACCAAAACAAAGCGGGTCATCAAACCGCTCTCACTGTGACGAGCATGTGTTTGGTTTCCTCTGCGCTGCTGTGGCACTAAGGTCTGATTCCCCGAGGCCACCCCGGCAGCAAACAGGCTGGCAGCAGATTGACTGGAACCTGGTCCGCATTGTTGTTGGAGAGGAAGGAGGACGAGAGCTGCACCACATCTTTACAGCAGCCAGACGTCTAACTACAGTTACTCGAGTATGCTACTTAAGTACTGTTTGAGGTACTCAAGGTTTGGGTGGAGGTACTGGAGGTGACTAAAAGTGACTCCAATACAATCTGACAGCTGTGATACTACTACTACTACTACTACTATTGGTGCCACAAATACTACTGTAACTACTATTACCACTAATCACCAATCTGCTAATTCTACATTCAACATGAAATACTCATAAAATAACATTTTCTTGTTTCCTGCCTGCCTTCCTTCCTTCCATCTGCTCTCGTCTTCTTTATTTTCTTTTTTTCTCCCTTTATTTTTGACTTTTTCCTATTTTTAACTCTTCCTTTTTTCATGTTTTGCTCCTTTATACCTAATTTCCTCGTGTGCCTCTTTAATGCTTTCATTTATGAAAATCCCCCTGGACTGACAAAGGAACTACTTTTTATGTTTCTTCACTGTGACTAATTTCATTTTGACAATTGAGCCTGGACTTGATTAATTGTCCTTGAGCAAATTGTTGGGCGCATTACTGTTACATGTTGGAGTTGGAGCTTACAACACCGCACAGGAGTCTGGATAATAGTGAGCCTGTCATTTATACAGTAGCTCCACTGTGCAACGGTCCACCAGTGTTTATTGGAATAAACTCCATTTCCACTGTTCTCCGCCATCTGCCAGATATTGATGATCTAATTTACAACAGGATGACTGCCATGTATAATTAGTCACTGCAAAGATTCAATGGGATTTTATGTGGATGGAAGTTCTTTTACAAGCCAGAACTCAGCACGGCTGAGACGATGAGTAGGTTGACTTTTCTAATTATATTAGCTGACGAAGGACGCACTAAGTGTAGGTTCATGCCCATAGTTTCCTGGTATACTCGGGTTTACAGTTTTATGTTTCTTCCCGTAAATGGCTGGATTGCCCCCCCTCCACCACAGTCATGTAGCAGACGAGTCATGGGACCTGTGGTGGGATCATAATTAGAGAGGTTGTGATGTGTCTGAGTGTCAAAGAGTTCAATGGGATTAATCAGAGTTACTGGATGTAGCAGAAACGCTTTGATATGATTGAAATACAACGACATAAAACAGAATTTGGATGACCTCATTTTAAATACAGTACCTGATTTGGCTTTCAAAGCTAAAACCAACACAGCTCCGTGGACTCCTGCAGTGGTGAGCTATTCTTAGGTACAATTTTGAGCTACTGGTACTTCACTTGAGTATTTGCATTAAGACTTTACATGCTTTTTATGTTATCTATCATGGCTGGTTACTTTGTAGATCGTAATTTAATGTATCAGTCAGATACAAGAGAAACCTTTGCATGGGAGTTGTTGTCATCACCACAACCAAAAGTAAATGAATGAATCCTTGAGATCATTTTCTTGTTAATGTTTTAAAGGAAAACCTAGTTGTAATGGATCACTTTCAATTATAGTATTCCAAAATGTATTTACTGCGAATAAAGCATTTAAATACTTCCATTGCTAGTTCCTAGATGATCTATAAAACAAAAAACACTGGATTGATATCACTCAGACAATAAGCCCGATTCACCGGCTCGTCTTATCGAACTGTCATGTCATATTTTCCTTCACGTCAGATGTGAAAATTCTACAAGGCTATAAATGTAACAGAGTGAAGTCCAACAGAATTTATAGCAAAATGTGATTTTTGGTTTTTTTTTAGCAGTATCTATTTGCGAACCACACTGGTCCAAATCCAGAAAGAAGAGTCTGACAGTAAAACTAAGAAAAGTGTCCCACAAAGCCTCAAGTTAGCCAGCAGACTGTATAAAATAGCAGGCTCATCTCATGTGGTGTCTTTTAAAGGCTCGCTCTCTGAGGTTAGCTAAACACAGCTGTGGCATTTCAGGACGAGCAAATGTGTACTTGTCTCAACAATAAGCACTTTGGTTCTTGAATTACCAATGTTTTTGTGCCTTTTGGTTCAACTGAAACATGGGAACAGTTCCTCATTGAAATGAGAGATGAGAATATGCAGACATTCCTCAAAATGTAATTTCTAAATCTTCAGAATAGACGGCGGTATAAAGGCGTCAGGGTGGCTTGGCAGTTGCAAAGACACTGAATCCTGTTACTGAAGCGTGTATTATTAGGTTTAGTTATTAGGTATTGATATTAACTTAATTGTGAAGATTTGAATGTCTCATGGATTTCTATTATGAGAGCACGTTCCAGCTGCAAAATGTCTAATACGACGGCTTATCGTATTCTTATCAGTTCATCAGGGAATGTCTGTCCATGTGAACACAGCTTTCTGATGGAAATCTGCTTTTTTTTTTACTTCATATGACTAAAACCAAATGTTTATATGTCTGAGAATCATTTAGGGATTCACAACTGGAACGTTTATGTCAGTGTGATTAACAACAGAACGACAAGTTTTTCTTGATATATTTTGTTTTTAAGGATGGATGTAAAGGTTTTTGCGTGTGCAAAATCTAGGATCAGATCTGAAACATACCCAAGGAAAACATACATGATGTGCATAAACTGACTGAGAGAGAGGGAGAGACCATGACAAGGAATTCAAGGAGAGTGTGAGCCAGTCTGAAATGGATTCTTACGTCCTAGTAACCACCTTACACACCCTAGTAACCAGCGTTTACCATCCTATTAAAGGGCTAAACAAAGGGGCAATACACTGACAGCAGCAGTGTGAGCCCCATCCAGGGTCTAGTCTCTGTTCCTAAGAACCAGCTGCACCCATGAAGACCCCTCTTTGGGTGATCATGGACAATTGCTATCCATCTAAATTTAGCATTCACAGAAACATATAAAGTGAGGTATAGCAGATACAGCTTTGTCCCACACTTATGATTTTGGAAATGAAACATGGAGAGCCACTGTCAAATAAAAACATATTCAAATCTGAATGGCGACTTTGATGGAAAATTATGAAGACTTGTTTAATACGCTGGATAAATATTATTATACACATTGGATGTATGTGGTAGTATATGGAGCTCTGGTCCATGTAAAGATAGACCTCAAACCAGAAAATGCAATTTTGTATTTTATTGCATTTATCGCATGATCTTTTATGAGTTGGACAAGGAAAATAAATGTTGTAAATCAAAGTCTCTCTCTAATATGTTTTCACATATTTCATACTTTAATATATGATGACAATATTTTTTCGCAAAAACCAAATCTCATAAATGTGTCTGGCTGAGTAGAAAATGTGTGACATAGTTTCATAGCTGTGTTGGGTGTTTTTATAAAAGATGAGAAAACAGAAAAAAATCCCTGTCCGGAGGTGAGTTTACACACTCTAAATAATTTAGCCTCAGAGTGCCCATGTTAAAACATGTTAATCCTGTTAAACACATTTGTGGGCTAAGTACCAGCTGTAAATCATAGTTTACGACCATGGACATCATTAACCTTTATTTATCCAAAGGAAATTGAATGAGCTTATAGCTGCACACAGTCAAATTTACCAGAAAAGCCGCAGTTTACTACTCATGCCCACTGTGGAGTGTAGATCATGGAAAGAGTGCTACTTATCACTGATTTTGCCACTCGTCCTGGGAGTCAAACTGACAACCACGCAGTCACAAAACAATTCCTGTATCTTTACGGCAACAGCAGCCTGTGTGTAACCTCTTAAATGCTTCCACAGGTTGCACCACATTACTGGAACAGCGAGGCTTTCCGAGCATGTGACACCGTCAATAGATGCAGATACCCTCCAAATAACTTCAGGAAGCCATGTTGATTTTTAAACTACCCGCTTCTTAAATCTTATGCCAAAAATACTCAGCATACAATTCATCTGCCAGGTCCAGGATTAAACTTCCATTCAGAGAACACACAGGTCATAACCTTTATATATTATGCTGGAGATTTGGGCGTTTAGTGCCCTAAAATACAGCTTCCAAGTAAATGTTACACTTGGCGCTGCACGAGTACCTTTCGATTGTAAAAACAATGTGAGTGTAACCACAGGCCTGGTTGTGGGTCAGTTTTGTAAGCAAAGGAGACATACCAACTTAAATCTATAAATGCTGCATGCGCGTGCAACATTGTTACTGGTTTACTCTTTTGGGATTTTTATTAATCTAATTCAAAAATAGTCAAAAGACTGAGGTTATTCACTCACGCCTGAATTAATAGGATAGGAGGGTTTTGAGTCAAAATTGTGCAGAGGGGCTCAAACCATATCTAGTTGGTCCGCTACAAAGACATTTTATAGGGTCAAAATCTGATACTTAAATTATACTTTGCATAGCGTTAGAAACCAATCAGGTGCATTATACTGGACTTCTTCCTTGCCCCAGGCTTGCCATACTTTATATTTTGCCACAACTTGATAAAATTCAAATTACTTTACAGATATATTCTACAAAAAAGAAAATCAACTGAAATAACAGTGTTGTCAACTATATTTTGATACGGACTGAAGCCTCAAAATACATATCAAAATATTGCAGGCTCCTCTAAAGACACAGTTGATACTTGAGCTTTTGTTATTCCAAACAAATATTACCACATACTAATTTTAGGGGCCTCTGAGGATCTTGGGAACTGGGCCAGCTGCTTGGCTGGTAATTCCGCCTTGGACCCTGGAACTCAAGATCTCTGTATTTTTTAAAGTTCTGGCTGGGACCCTGCTTCAAGCCTCATTGATCAACTGACTAAAATCTACACACATCTATCATGACAGTAGCTGCAGCACATCTGTAGCTCTTTGACCGCCCACCAGCATCTACCCATAAACCACTGAACCAAACAGCTTAGGGCATCATGAAGCCCTCTGGAACTTCCTGTACAGGTAAAAATGTCCTTTTCCTCTTTTCGCCACAAATTAAAGGGTTTTATAGCTGTTATGTTGTCTTCACTACTCCACCATCAGACTGGAGGAGGACCTACAGTACTATGTGTTCACAGCAATACAGGCTTCAGAGACACAAACTTGTGATCAATACACTTTTCCAAGTACAACAGGAGCTATAGTAATAAACATCATCTACACTCATTCTTTATCTCTGTATGTTCTCTGTGGACACTAAATTTGGCTGCTTGTGCCGCCCAGTCCTGCCTGCTGCTGTATAAGCAGCTGGACTTCCTGTTCAAAGAAGGGAGGCCAATCTAAGGTAGGACTGTCACTGCGCCTTCACAGATGTGATGTATTTATGCAATGATGAATAACGACTGAGCAAAATGTTCTGTTTTCTCTGCGACCTGGTCCACTATAAATACTTCACAGCCATACGTCTTGTAAAACACCTTCAGCTGAGAAACTAAAACAAGAGGATCATAAGGTGTAGCCTCCCGAAACATTTATTTATTCTGAGCTGACACCGAAAGCTGCAGAGTTGCACAAAGAGGCAGACACATCGCTGAGACACACTGATACAGGGTTTTAGTTTAGTGCTTTAACTAATGCTGTATACCAATCAGAGCACATCTGTTACATTAATCATGAATTAAAGGGAAATGTGACCAAACGAACAAACAGTGAATAGAATAAGACATTTGGACCACATTCTATAAAGTGGAAATTAGGGCTGGCTCCTCTTGTTTGAGTAGTCAAATATTCATATTGGTGGAAAAGTACAAAATTGCTGCTCAGTGTATACTTTTATTTTATTCATTTATATATTTTGTAGAAAAATCAGCTTGGACAACAATGGACAATGGAGTGATCAATACTGATCAAGTTAGCCGAGTTCAGCGCTGCAGTAGAAAGACGACATCCACTCACGATGTAGATCATCATTTATTACACACAGCAGCCGCACAAGTAACAGGGAAAGGCCTCACACACGCTGCTCCATGTTTGTCTGCCTCCAGGTCAGGAAACACTGACATATTGAAAACGGCACATGTTTGCCTATAATTCCCATGTGACGGATGTGTTTGCCAGGTTATCGCAGCTTGTCATTACTGGGGCAAAGAATTGTAAACAGATCCCATTGGCACTGTGTTGTAGCACCCAAGCAGGACTGACTGCGGTGAGTCCATGCCCTGTCTTACATCTTGCTAATGTTTTTTGAGTGGATCCACGCATGCAACATGAGAGATTAATGCACAAAGAGAAAACAGTAGACATTCAAAAGTGGTTCCAGGGTTTATCATCCAATTTTGTCGCCGCAATGACTTTTCAGGTAGTACTAAAGTTTTACATTTTTCCCAATAAGTACTGGCATCAACAGAAATATCTACAGGAAACAAGGAGGCTTTATCCAGATGTTGACCCATAGAACTACAACAAGAATCTCTCTCAGTCTTTAAGGAGAAGATAGTAATGAAGCAGTGTTCACACCTGTGGACCGTGAGGTCAACAAAGACACATCATGCCAACATCCAGGACTCTGGAGAGACTGACGTCACCGAGGTGGGCCGCACGGTGGAAGCAACCACCCGATCTGAACCTGACGGCCCAAGTGTGCCAGTCTGATGGTTGCTGCCAAGTTTTCTGAGGGTGAGCTTTAAAAAAATGGGGCTGATGATATTTTTCCACAAGGGGAGTCAATAACCAACACTACTCTGCATAAAGAGATTCCAAGTAGGGATCTACACCATCCAAGCTCTTTAAGCTGCACCAATCGCGTGACAAAAATGTGATGGGGATGCCAAAGAAATCAGCATTGCAAAACTATGACTAAAGTTTGGACTACAGTTCAAGGAAGAGGCCTGTCCAGGTGACAAAACCACAGTGATGAGCGTGGAAATAGAGCTTAAAAAAGAAATGTGGAATGTAAAGCCCCAACAGAGGAGGTGATCGCTCTTCCATACATCAGCTGCAAGAGCATGTGATGATGATGATGACAGGAAGGAGGAAGGAAAATCAGAAAATGTCTGTGAGAAAGCGCTGCAGATAGCTCATACTTGATTAACATGCTGAAGATAAAGTTCATGAGAGTGTGACAGGTCTTTTGAATTCCAAGAATCAGGAGCAGCATAGAAGTATAAAAGAGCGTAAGAGAGAACTTCCACTTATGATGTCAGTGTCAGTTTCCCTGACTCTGCACGGTAGATAAGTATCAATCAATCAATGGAGAAATAAATGCTTCTCACAGTCATCCCTGGCTTTCTGGGTACCTTAATTTTCTCGTCTCATCAAAAGTAAATAGCTGCGTTTTCAGACTGCAGGTTGAGGTTTGAGACACGTGTACTGTTACTCAGACAGAGATGTACGAAAATGAAAAATGCTCTCATTCAGACCTGCCCTCACTTGGAAAGTTGTTATAAGGCGAATGAGTGACGGATGGTTTATTTTCCAATTTGTGGAGCAGAACAGGTCTGAGGTAGGTATAGAACCACCTCGGTCACCTTCAGCTGTTTTCAGCTTTCTGACATGTATTTTTATTATACGCAATATATATGTTTACTAATGCACTTCAGGACATTTTGTTGTAATGATACTTAACTCGATTGTTAACTCCTGCTACACAACACTTCTGGGTACAATACTGAACTTTTTTTATTTATTATTAATTTCATGGATAAGATTTTCAACATGAGAGTAACATGGGAAAAATGCATTCCAAACATGTGAAATCCAAATCCCCCTGTCCTCGCACTTTATATCTCGAATTTCTCAAAAAAATACTTTGTTTGCTTTCACATTTACATGTAATTAAAATATCACATGTAAATTACTGTAAAGAATCATTACGAGGAAAAAATGGGTACAAAGTGAGTACGGCTCATATATTTTTTACTCAAGTGGAATTGAGTATTCTATTACTCTACTAATAAATTACTTGCTTCACTCACATCCATTAAAATTCGAGAAAACACTCATCATGGTTAAGTTAAGACAAAAGGAGCACTTCTGCACTTTGCACAACATGAATAAATGTTTACAGGTATGTACTGTAGATCACATGGGTTCATTGTGATTTTAATGTGATTTGGACCAAATGTGGCCCGAGTTAAATTTTGGAAACCTTTCTTCAAACCCTGGCCTCTGCTGGACTTAACAGGGCTGTTTGATTCACATGAAAGTAGATGAATGGGCTGTGACTCCTCGGCCGTGCCATAGTGATTGTACAACAATGTGTTGTTGTAAAGAAAACTTGGCCTAACAGTTTCCCTGATCCATTCCCACATACAACAAGTGTTTACATTCAGGGTGCTCTGACGCAAACGTGACCTTTGCCAGTGAGCAGAGTTTCTTTGAGAAACTGTAATAACACCACTCTCAATTTTGGTCAAAACAACGAGCATAAGCGCAGGTGTGCTGCACAGAATAAGAAACAGAATTCAGGAATTTCATCTTGGTAAGATGTTTTTACTGCTGTTAAATTCCTCTTTAGACCCAACATTTTTCCTCTATGTGACATTTTATACTCTTAATAGACACCATTAAGCTCACAGCAGGAAATCTCTCCCAGAGTTTATTTTTACAGGATGGAAAAATGTGCTTTTCTTCTATTTTTAACATTTTGCATAGATTAAAAAAAATCAAGAATCTTCTCAATAGGTAGATTCTGGTCCAGATCAGAATGAAAACGTAATGTAGTCCAGACCAGGAATGAAGATTTCACAGCAAATAGATCCAGACGGTTTGCATGTGACACAGACACAGCACTGTCATATCCCATCACCTGTCATCACTCGGCTGCTGGTGTACTAGATTTCTTTGGTGTACATCAAAACTGCGGCTATACCTGCTGTCCGGGAGCACTTAAGATGAGTATTCTAAAAAGTGAAAACAGTGAGAAATAGTTTCACATTCTACTTTAATGCTTTTTAGATATAGTTCTGCAGCTTTGACTCACTTAATCCAACTTTGCCCCACCTGTGCTATTTTGGAAATCTTGTAAGTGGATCTCTAAACTTGTGGTTCTCTATGTTCACATTCCAGGCCTTAAGGCTCAATTCAGATTTTTTGCCCGGTCTGACGTTTCTATCCTAACAGTTTACATTCAAGTTTGTGAGTGACGTGTGTGTGACATCAGCCCGACCACAGCATTCCACATGAGGTCATGAACAACAACAACAAAAGCCTTCATTTGTGCAACAGTCAAATAAAGAAAACAAAATCCCTCTCAGCCCAATCAGCCATTTCTCCTGCAGAGCCCTGTCACTCTTGTAGCTTTCCAACAAGTTCTTTACCTGTCTGTGAAGATCCAATGCTGAATGATGACAACAACAGAGAAGTGAAGTATAAAAACCCACATGAATTCTGATCCGTGCAATCTCGCAGCGGCCATTTAGCCAAATCTCAAATCTAGGACCTCATACAGAATGTAAGTCCGAGTGCATGCAGCTTATATGTAAACAGTGCGACAGGACACACACACACAGAGCAAGGAAGTGTGCGTGCTGGAAGTGAAGAGCTATAAAGGCCCGAGGTTGGAATATACTACAAGACATCATCGTATTCTCAGGGTGGTGTTAAAATATCCCATACATTCCTCATCACTACGTCTCGGCATTAGTTCTGTCTCCAAACAAAACACGTCTCTTGCACAAACAAATGTATATATTATTTCTACATGGGTGTGAATCCCTCACACTCGTCCATGCTCATCTATCCCGTCGTTCTCCTCTGCTGGCAGACCTAAACATTTACAAGCAGGTGTGGATCTGTGAGAAACTTCCACCGTGCACAGATGGCAGGAAATTCCAGTGAAATGACAGTGGCTCCATCCAAACCACAAGACAGTGTGAGCAGGGCCCATGAAGCAGATACTGAGAAGCCAGCAGCGCTTATGGACTCGTCTCGGACTCGCCAGGCTCGAAAGTGTCTGAAGTGAAATAGGAGCAGCTCCACGAGGCGTCTGTTAAACCTCTTCTGCAACGCGGACTGAGTCTGGTATGGTGGGTACTGACCGACTCCAGCATGTCTTTCCAAACAAATTTTGGGTGGTATTTGGTCTGACAAACCTTATGAAAATAGAATAAATTTTACATCCAGCAGCTTATAGCTCACATTTGTTAAACAAGCATATTCAGTGTTTTGGCTGGAGGATCAGGTATGAGTATATCAAGCAACACTTTCCAGCCCTTCATGCAGCACTCCTCCATATGACGTCATGGGAGAAATAATTTTAGGCAACCATCAAATAACAATAGCTTTCTGCAAACTAATGGCAATCGAACTCTTGAAGATGTATTGCAAACACACTGGAGATGGGAGGGGAGGCAACGAAAAGTAGACAGTAAAAAAGCCTTTGCTTATTAAATTACTCAAAAACAAATCAGCATGCTAAACATTTTCTGTTCCAGGTTATGATCTTAACTCTACAACATATGTTAATGCTTAAACATTGTGGTCAACAATTCCCAGCACTGGGAGAAGTACAGATACCGCTAGAATAATAATATAAAAAATAAATAACGTTGTTTTCAAATTATGTGAACTTAAAAAGGAAAAATAAACTCTGGTATCCAAAATTAACGTACTTATTGGGAAAAATGGTCCGTACTAATCTCTGAAATTACTGCTATATTAAAAAATGCTGATATGAGGTTGATCGGAGTTTGAGCAAATTTATGGCTCTAATTTTGTCCATTAATATTTATAATGAACCTATAAAAATCCCTTGAGATATAGAATTTGAATTCAGTTGAAAGATCAAATATTCCTCTAAGCCAAAGTAAATTTTCTGACATTTTTCCTTTCTGACACTTGGCATCATGTCCAAAATGTAACATGTCATTAAGCAGAAACATGGACGACAGCAGCAACATTCATGATATTGTTAAAAATTTTAACAATAACACAATACATAAAGGGTAAAATCAGAAAGTAACAAAACCCAGAGCTCCTCTGAGTTAAGATTCCATATTAAGGGTCTCTGCGTGTTTCCAGCAGGGCTCTTGAAGCTTTTGACTCCTTCCTTTTAGCTTTTTCGTGCTCAAACTTTGAAATGTAAATTCATTTTCCTATGGGAGACGATGAAACGAGGTGAGTGGTGTGTGTACACCTCCTTCGCCAATTTTAAGAGTCGTCATTAATCATGACAGATCTCTTTAATTTAATGTCTGTATTTGTTATGCTTGTATGTTAGTCTTAGGTGACTCCCAGGAATAATATTTAAACTTTATTGCAAAAACTTTAGTGTCCGTTTCCCAACTTCAACGACATACTAATGCAGAGAAGTACGTTTCGTTGCTATTGGCTGTGACTACTTGCCCTGTAGGAGTACAAAATCAATTCGACATACAAAATGTTCTTTTCTTATTACTGAAATGATGTTCAATGTTGCTGTACTGTTTTAATCGGAATCTGCCCTCTTGCTGCTGTTCTGCTAGAACTCCAACTCCAACCTCCCACTAAGGACCACAAGGGAAATAAATGAGTTAGCTTTATTGTGTTATCCCAGATAAAAACCTTCTGTCCTCGCAGAGTCAAATTTAAGAGTCTTATCAAGTGAAATAGTTTTAACCTTCAACACTGTGTATTTTTATGTTTATCCAGCAGGATATAATAGTGCTAAGAGGTTGTTGAACTATTTGAACAATGACATAAAGTGAAAACGAGAAAAATCTACAAAGCTTTCAGCAAAGAATTACAAGGTTTTAATGGCAATATTAAAATATATAACTAGGCTGTAGAAGCCTATGTTAAATCTGTCTCAGTCCAATGGCATACAAGCCTTTTGCAGTATTTGTACTAAGAAACTGTAGTATTTAGCACACACCTGGATCTGAACCAAATCACATCTATTGATCATCTATCCAGGGATGATTTTTTTTTTCATTTTTAGAACCATGATAAAACACAATTTCTCATAACATTAAGGAACATTTTTTTCCAAAATGTTTGGACTCTGAAATGGATCCGAATCTGTTATCTGTTAAATGTTATTGCGCTCTTCCGTGGCCACAATCCTCCCCTCCGAGGCAAGTTCATTGTAGAGAGCCACTCAGACACCAATGCTGTTGCTTACATCCAAATTAGTCTCTAAGTTTTTCACTAATCCTGCTAACATACAAACAAATCAACCAACAGATGTGTGTGACAACACAAGGTAACCGGTATGAAAGCCCCTATTCACCAAATACAAATAAGTTGCTATCAATCTATAATCAGTCAGTCAGTGAGTGTCATTCAGTGTCTCACCGGACAGTACATACATCAATGAGTTAAGGAGAATTAATGTAGAGAGAGACAGCGAGAGTGAGTGAGAGAGATGGTGCACACTAACAAAAAGAAAAGAGAAGAAAAGAAAAAGATAAGAAAAGAAGACAAAATGATGCTCTGCCATTTATCATCATCATCATCATCATGCAGAAATAACAGTCCCATAGTGAAGGCAACTTTTGTCCCACTCTGATCCCTCAAATTCAATGAATTTTATTTACATAAAAAGCTCTGTACGATGAATTATTTGCTCAAGCAAACATGATCTAAAAAGACACAGGCCTGCAGTTAATATACACCACAAAGAATGTTGAAACAGTAACCTCCAATACTCACAGTGGGCCTTATTACCCAGCTGTGTCACCCTTGGGTGTTGAAAAAGAGCACCTCCGGCCAGTAATAATACTTCTGAACCAAACCAAATGAGCAAGAGGCTGTGTTTGTGGGGCGATCACTCTTAATGTTCGTGAAAGGTATGCAGGGACCAGGCAGCTGAGAAAAACAAGTGACGAACCACTTCATCAATGTGCTTTAAATACAGGCACAGCTCTCATGAAACGCCAGTTCAAATCAAGATGAGATAGGATCCAACAAATTTGCTCCTCAAGCTGTTTTTTTCACTTGACATGGTGACAAAACATTTGTGTTAGTGAGGACAAATTTGTTTGGTTACTAACATTAATAAGTCCCATATGATGAGCTGTTCTCATTGACTTTAAGCCCTTAATTAAACATGTTAACTCATCTTTTTCTACCCATTCATCAACATTGAGAGGCAGTAATTTTAACTGACCTCTACTGACAACAAGAGGGAACTGCAACTAAACTGTGCTCTTTTTAATCATATTTCCAAAAGACAGACACTAAAAGAGACGACTAAATAATCAAGAGCTTTATTTAAGGAAATATTATGAAGAGGGAGCAACAAGCGCTGTGTACGACTGGTTCAATGTGGCATTTCATCACTAGTTTGTGATGATTTCTTTTTTATTTTCAGGGTTTTCTGGTAACGGTGGAAATGTTTATGGTGGGGACGTAGATGTGGTTCTTCCATTTCCACAAACCTTGTCTGCTTTTTTTTCAAACCAACCCAAAAACTGTTCAGACATAACTATTCTTCACTTTTAATTCACAGTAAACATGTGGAAAATTATATTTCTAACATAATAAAAAGATTCTGCTGAGTGAAGTGCCTCTTTGCTCTCAGTGTATATCCGCTCATTTCTCACAAACCTCTGATATAAAAGCATCATATTACGTTAAAATCTTTTGGCTTCAGCGGCTGAAATTCATTCATTGATCAGTTGAGAAGGCTCAAATTCTGTGTCAAATACTTAAGAAATGGATTAAGTTAGTTTCACCATGGGGAACTCACTTAATTAAGCTAAGCTGATTATGCTATAATAGCATGCTATCAAACGAGACACCAAACATGCTAGCAGCTAGCAATTTGCTAGCTGCTAGCATGTTTGGTGTCTCGTTGTGTCACAGGTTGGCATGATCGTGGAGAAGCTGTGTGGTTGGATACATAAATCACACGTTATGGGTGTTTGTGTCTAAGATTTTGTAAACACGGGGACATTGGTTTTGCTGTTTGCGATGCTTAGAGAATTTAGCTATCGAATGTAGGAGAGCCGGTGGGTGAAACGAGGTACCTACAGTAAATACGTGCCAGCACTAGCACTAGCAAGGAATGCGGTAGTCCATGGTTGGATTATGTCAGACAAGATTAAACTTTCTACTTTTTTTGGGTCTCGTTTGTATCACTGCGTCTACCCAAAGACGTACAACAAAAGTTATGATATTAGTGTAAGACATATATAAGCTATCTGTCCAAATATTTTCCTAAGGATTTGGTGCAAACCTAAAGAAGAGTGATTTGATGTATCCCCTGGATATCTCTGTTTACTGAAAGTGTAAACAACTGTTAGCTCACAAGTCTTTCTGTCCTCTAGTGGTCAAAAAAATCAATTACTGCAGCTTTAAACTCTTCCACGAATGATGAGTGTGAGCAGCATGGAGGAAAAGTTTACGTGTAAAAATCACCAACATCAGCTTTAATTTATAGAACCTTAAATGACGCATCGAGTGAGCTGCTGACAGATTTACTTTTTCATTTGGTATTGTATAACAAATATATTTTTTCCTGGTGATATGTTTTATTTTGTATTCCGTTGAAAAGAGAGATAAATGTCATGTGATACAGATGTTAATATCAAAACGTGTATGTCTTGGAAACGGTGCTTTCCCTGGTGTTCTCATTTTTCCTTTGTTTTTTTGTACAGTGGTGGGAAAGTGACTGAATAAAT
Source organism: Brotula barbata (assembly GCA_900303265.1). Classification (NCBI taxonomy): domain Eukaryota; kingdom Metazoa; phylum Chordata; class Actinopteri; order Ophidiiformes; family Ophidiidae; genus Brotula; species Brotula barbata. Next base: position 55,178 of record OMNV01001692.1, read on the forward strand.
TAGCTTAATGCCTCATAATGTCCTGGTCGAATCCATATATTTAGCTTTGTTTAGCCACTTTTAATCCAAAATAACACTTTGTTTTACATTTCAAAAGGACATTGACAGGGAAACAATCTGCTGGAAGTGAAATGCTTTTGTTATTTTCTTCCCTGGTGTAAAATTGAGGTGTAGAAACGTTGCCAGGGCAAACAAATTTTTTGAGACCGAAACAAATTTTGGCTCAGTGCTGTCACTCGTCATAGCGCCATGCTCCATCTGAGCACTTGAACAAACAATCTGAGCATCTGGTGAAGTAATTGGTGAAGCACTGGTATTGATCCACAACCTGGTCAACCTCCCAAATACATATAAGGGACATTGTCTGTGATATGGGACTGTTAATACTGCACATTGCCCCATTAAATAGTACAGATAAAAGTAGAAATGAGGTAACTAATAAAACCAGCAGTGATTTAGCACACACACTCTAAAGATATATCTGTGCAGTGGGAACACTGGAGAGGCCTGTCAGTAAAAACCCTCCTCGGGTGATTCCCCAGCACAAGCTTCATGACAGTGATACCATGAGACTAATGATTAAAACAAGCCTCCCCCCTCTGTTTGACTTTCAGTAAGCCAGATTTCCACCCCCTGCACAGCACTTCTCATTCCAGATACATTACATAAATCACTGCACTGCGAGGAGTGGAAAGGAAGAGTATCATAAGTGATGAGGGGGAAAATATCAGGGAATCATTTGGGTAAGAGTTCACAAACGCATTTCTATTAAATGCCTTCCACGAATCCTTGTTGCACAATCAAAACAACGTTTGGGTAATCTGGGGCTCAGAGGCAAAAATAGAATTGATAATCGCTAAATTCACAGATGACTCATATCAGTCCATCAATCAATCAATCACAGTTGTCAACAAACAAGTTTGATGGTTGCTAATCCCGCATCCATCAAACATTGACAGATGTAAACACGGCAGTGCGTATGATTTTCTATCTCTCAAGCAATGTATCCGTTTAAAAAATGTAACTTTTGGAAGCTTTAGAGTAATTCAACTGTATCATTAAAACACGGAAGCTCCTTTTCCTGCAAACTTATCTATAATTCTACTTTCAGATCAGTTGATAACGTCTTCATTGCCCCTGTGCGTCTGCGTGACAGCGTTGATCTTAAGTGTGACACATCCAAAAAATGAAGGTGACGGTGGTGCGTGGTGTGTGTTCTTACCGTTTAACGCGCAGTCACGGTTCACAGGCTGTCAGTGTGTTTGCGTCGCGCTGCTCCATGTGGATTGAGCTCCGAGGCTCCCAGCAGCTCTGCGCACAGCCACCGACCGCAGCGCATCCACGCTGCGCGCACACGAGCGCATGCACGCACACAAGCCCTGATGTAGGCACTATGTCACACACTGTTGAAAGAGAAAAAAAAAGAAAGAAACAAAGGTGTGTTTTTGATTATATCTGCTTTATGTTATCTTTTCAATGCTGTTATAATAAATCCACGGGGACACATTGTACATATGCAATATTGAATAATGTGTTGATAGTGATTTTATGACAATTCTATCACATGTGGCATTGCTTAAATATGTTTGTAGTATTCCACCAGGGTTTGGGAGACTTTACGATGCTCAGTGATGATTTCAACTTGTATTGTTTTCAGAGTTTTAGAGTGGCTTTTTTTTTTTACTATTTCAATGAAACAGTTAATAATTGTAAACATTATTCATGTTTACAAATGTAAACAAGTCTTAATCAGTGCCACAAATAAGTTATATATATATATATATATATATATACTGTATATATACATACATACAATATCTATGTAAGTGTGTGTGTGTACATACATATATATACAGTATATATATATATATATATATTAACACACATACATAGATATCCTATGTAGCATCATCTTACCAATTCATTTGCCAGTGTTTGAAGGGTTAAAAAATATGCTGCTTCTACTTCTGGATAAATGTTGACCGAATTGATTTGAGACTTTTAAAAATCATCCTGTGCAATCACTGATGTTCCCACATGGGCCATGAATTGTCCTTTGTGCTCGCATAAGTTCACATCCTAACGTACTTCATGTTACTTTGATTCCTCAAGGCTTTCCTCTATCTTTCCAAATTATAATCATTGTGTATTTGTTTCTCAGTGGTGACCTTACATTGACCATATCCTGGTTTTCTCCTTGTATAATTTTCTATCTCTGGAATCAGCTCTACATAGCTGCAGTTTGTGCTGGAATAGAAAACAACTTTTCATTCAGCCCCCCACACCTGCCTTGACTGTTTGACACATCAATATTAGGAAAGCATGTTCATTTACTTGTGACTTGGTGGTCAACGGATGTTACTGCTGACATGAACTACAGAAGGCACTTTATCCCCCTCACATCTGCACCATTCATATCAAAATTTGGATGAGTAACCAACTGTACGACAGCCTGTCAAACATCTGGCCATATCTCACACTATCAAGATTGACACAAATACACAAAGGACGCAAACAATCAAGAGAATCTTTTGTGCGCGTGTGATTACACTATGAAACGGCAACTTACCAGAGTGATATTTCTGATTCTGAGATGATGCACAGAGCTGTAAACAAGTCCTCTGGGACAGTTTGCAAAACAAAACCAGATGGACGAAAACAATTCACAAAAGAACATATTCTCCATGAAAATTGGGACACTGTAGGGGTTTCATCTCCTAAGCAAATACAGAAAACAGCTGCTCTTGGCTACTAGAACGCATTAATTTCTTTCTCTTCCTCCTCAGGTGCTGTAAAAGCATTCACATATCTTAATAAAACGCAAACAATTCAACTGTTGACCATAATGAAGCATTTAACCAAGACCACACACACCTGCTTCAGCATCTCTGTAGTCCATTTTCACTTCATGTAATGGAATAAACTCCAAACATGTCAGAGGAAACGATGTGCAGATGTTATGACAGAAAATTTCTAGGGCTTTCAGTTTAAGATTTGATCAATGTTTGATCAGTTTGAGCTCTACCATTTTATGGTCATATGTGTTTTTCCTAGAAAATGTTGTCCCCTTTGTGCCAGAACCCACATTAAGAAAAAAATAAATAAATAAACATTTAGTCCACAAACATAGTGAACTTTACATCTTCAACTAACAAACCAACTACTTTTCCCAGGGGTCGCATAAATATTAAGGTTTTTTTCTTTTTGTGATGTGATCTGTGCAATCGTTTTTGAATCGTTAAGCAGACCTTTGTAGCACACGTGCTACAAAGATTCCACTTGTTCTATAGGCTGTATGATAGAGGCCACTAAGATGAAAAAACAAGAGAGGATTATCAATCAGATACTATATTTAGCCAGAAGATGAAGAACTTTCTGACCTTCCTTTTCAGATAATGAATCTATTTAAGAGCATTTTTGCGAATCTAGTTGAGGTCTTTGCCTGGCTGTTTCCTAACAGAGATTTATTGTGGGTTTTCTCTGTATCCATCTGTGAATGGGAACCAAATAAGTTGCAGATGTACACTTTGTTCTGAGGAAACTGTTGTCACAACTCTTTTTCTTTATGTCCTGGATTGAGGACATGTGATAGATTGGATTATTGTGCTTTAAATGGTATTCTATATTGTTCTATTTAGATTATTCTATATTATACTTTTAAACACATGGGAGAGATTATTTTCACAATGCAGTAAACAACTTCATTTAAAATTCTTTACTTTAAAGGTTTTCTTGCAGGAAATAACTGAAAGTCAATGACCGCTGTCTCCCATATGAATCAGCTAATAGCACTGTTCAGCTCTTGTTTTGCAAATTTAATGATTAGCAAAATATCAAATTCCTTGCCAAAATTTGTGTTTACTTTTTTTGGCATTGATTTATTATCATGACAGCACTTCCCTCTCCTGGCTAGTCACGGTAATGCACCAGAGGCGGTGTATGCGTGTGCTTGTGCTTGCACGTGCTTTAGTGTGTGTGTACTGCGGATATAAATTGGTGTAAGACAAACAGGCAAACAGTGAGAAAAATAATTTTAAAAAGCTTTACCGTCATTGTTGCATAACGCTGTTCTAGTCATGGTTTGTTCATGCAACAGCAAAGCGATCCATAAGGCTCCACACAAATGTCAATGGACCAAATGAGCACAAAATATCCAATAATGCAGCAATTTACACCATAGGCGCATGTTCAGACATAAAACTATCTGATAAACGTGACAATATGTAAAACAGTTGAAATATACCTCCATAATTCATCCGAAATTATGACCGGAAATGCATTGAAGTAATTCACAAAGTCCGTCCAGGTTAAACTGTATGTAGTGAAAAATACAGGTGCCCGGACATACATATTTCAATTATTATCTCAGTCGCGTTTTGTTTGTTGAGATATTGTTGAGATAAATACGTTATCGATAACATACAATTTTTTACTATATCATTATTTAATTTGTTGATGGAGTTTGTCATTAAAGCGGATCTTAAAGTTAGACAAAGACACAAATCTCTAGGGTTTTAAGACCGTGAATGTGCATGTTTTTTTTAACGGCTTACACCGACGTCGTTTACAATCTCCATTTGTTACCTGCATTGTCGACCCCGCCCGCTCGGACTGTGCGTACATTTAAAACAAATATCTCTGTCAGTTAATGCGCCATCTCCGCTGACGTAGGTTAGCGCGGTGGCTAAAATAAAGCTAAGTGGCTGCTTAGGGGGCGAACAGATTGTGCTCTTAAAGGACGACCTAACTAACAGATTTTATCCAAAGCAAGACATTTTACTCGTAAAGGTCGTGGTGAGTATTTTGTTCCCACAGATTTTTTTTTATTTTTCCATCCTTTTTGTTTTCTTTTTGGATTTTTTTCCACGATGCTTTTTTTTTCTATTTTGCGAGTGGACAGAACGTAATGTGCTGGCTAGTGAGTTAGCTACCTTAGCTAACATGGAGACACCCTTTGAAAAACATGAACGCTGGTTGTGGTTTTTAGAAGCACGATTTTCATTTTTGCACGCTTGTGTAGCAGTTTTGTTTTTATATCAGATGTTGTGAAGACTTTTCTCTCAGTGGACTGATGTTTTTGGCACGATTTTCTGCAACCCACCAGTTAAGGTTAGCATTAGCTAACAGCGTCACGAGCTCTGTAGGGTTGATGGTCGCCGTCTCATCCTGATCCATTGCAGGGTCTCTGCTCCAAAATTTGCAGTGCTACTGGTTGTGGATTTTTGCAAGCATAGGAACTGATCTGATCTGTACATTTTTGATGCTTTTCAAGTGGTGCTGGGCTAACGTCGGCCGTGCCTGCTTCGAGCCCCCGGGGCAAGCGCACGGCTGGTGTTTCACACTAAAGTCTCAAGGGGGCGCTAACAGGCCCAGGCCTATTTGTTGTTGGGTTTAGGTAATTTTTGGATCTCCTTGTTCCAGGTTCATACCGCTGTCAGTTTTTGCCTAGATTTTTCTCTTTTTTTCCCCGTTGGTGAAGTTTTTCTGAATATGGGCATTTTGGACTGCCACAGGCATCGTTTTTGGCAGAACTACACTATATTAATTAAAGCCTTATTAATGTTAAACAAAATGATGGCTGTTTCTGTATCATAACTGTCTCTTCACAATCACTCTATAATCCGCAGACAATATTTATTGTATTATATAAATAAAATAATCTTCCCAGAACCACAATAATAAAAAAGTGAAATGGCTCTGTAAGAATTAGCATGCTACACGCTCCCCTGTTAATCTTTTGTTATTTAGTTTCAGCTGAATTTCTGAAAGCTGTTTCCAAAATCCATCCCTCTGCTACATTAGTCGACAAGTTGGCATTCAAACATAGCAACACAGTTTGATAAGGATGTGCAAAATGTCTGCAATTGGTATGCCTATCCTGTTTGGTGTAAGCAGATTCTTGTAAGTTATAGATGGGTGTTTTTAATTGTGATTCACAAAATTGTCAACATTACATATACTTAATTATAACCTCCCACCCCCCGCTGAATTTGAATGTGTTTATTTGGCAAAGTGCCATCCTGGAATTGCCTGTATACCATCACACACACAGTGTATGACCTATAAAAATTTGGAGATAAAGATGAAAATGCCATTGCTATTCCTCACTATGTGTCATGTCAATAGTACAAAATGTAGCATCTAAACGGTTCTGTCACATACTGATGGCCTAATCCATATTGCTTTACTACTGTGATCTCTCCCTATCTTATGTTGCTTATGAATACTCGTAATAAGGGTAAAACAAAACTGTAGGTCTTCTTTTGTAAGTAGTTGCCAATGTGACTCTTCCACATTTGGATTTGAGATAGGTCAGTTTATTCACACATAGCATGTGTAGAGTACCAGAGCCTTTAGAAACAACACCACAGCCGAATTGGCAGAGCTTGGTGTTGCACAGTAGTACTAGTGGAGACACAGCTCTTTTCCTAGCCGTGTTACTGTTTGCCTCGCCACTGACTACTGTATACTACCAGGTAAGACGCTGAGATAACCCTGCACAGCTTGACTGAGGTGTGTTTTCTGTCACCTCAGTATAATTCGCGGGGGGCCAAGGTCAGGACACCAGCCCAAACTGAACCCAGACTACTCAGACAGACGACAGCCCTGCACACAGACGCTATGGAGTGAGTGATGACTGTTCCACTCTCTGTCAGCAGGGGGCGTGGTTACTGTTGATACCGCTACTGATTTTATATTTGCTGTACATAAAACCCTCTGGGATTTAATTGATATTTCTGTCTCCTTTTTGGGCATCTAGAGGAAAAGAAAGAAGTTTAGACAAATATTTTCTACATTTCATGGACTTAAACATTAGTCGAAAAGGTAATCAATAGATTAAACAGTTAAAGTAATATTTGAATATGTCATAATTTTTCTCATCTCAAAATTCACTAACTTAATAGTTAAACTCATATGGGAGAGCTAGTGGAATCATTCAATGAACCATTCAGGTCAGAAAGCTTGAAATGAGTAAATGAGCGGGCATTAAAAAGAAAATGTCACGTATGGATGTTAAAAGTTTTCCTCTTGTCGATAGGAAGAGGACACCTTATCGTGATTTAGTTCATTGTACAGCACTATCAAGATTTCTGGGCTTGAAGGCGGTATGATTAGAATTGTACTTACTTGGCTATCACATCCACTTCACTTATCTATATGATGTCCTTAATATGCTGTCACACACTACAGTTTCCCATATAATGGCCACATTTCCATCCATCAAGATTATGAGTCAACATTACTGTCTGTGAGTATACAGTTTGAGATCAGACAAATTATAGCGTGCAGTTAGCCAGATTTATTTGGATACTGAATAACATACTAGATGTGTGAAGATTAGTTTCAAGAACAGTCTGTGATTTGTAGTCTTGTTGGTATCTGTTGAGTTGTGTTAGACATTCTATATATCTTCTGATTGGCATTTGTCACCTGGGCACCGGTGTCGTGATAGGGTAGAAAATAGAGTAGATGATCTGATAAGTAACCGGATTTGTTGGCTGAGCATGTTCTGAGTTACCATTTCCTGGAAGACTAAACATTTCATTTCGATGACTTCACAGAGCACAAACGGAGATTGAAAATGAGAAGTAAATGAACATTTACTTGTTTACAAATGTACAGCAGCAATCTGATATGCTATTTAAGTAATTGTCCCAAACCATCAAAATATGGATTTTTAGATAACGGAAGGCCTCAAATCAACCTTTCAATCAACCCTGGCTGTTTGATTCTTTCTTTGTTCCTTGTTAATTGATTAATTGTTCCTTTGGAGTGTTTAGGGAAAGCCTGCAGATCATGCGTGTTATTCCTGCTTCACAATAACGTCTTCATTTCCCATACAGCTGCCTCGATCCTGTACTTCAGTCAACGACAGCAGAAGTAGCTCTCAGACATAAACATGACATGCCCCGTCACTAATTTGTTGTCTTTTGTCTTGTTTGTCTTTTTTTTTTTTTTTTTTGCTTATTCCCTCCAGTCGTTCATCCTCCACCTCCAGCCTGATGGCCAGCAGCAACGTCACCAATAAGAACGATCCACGCTCCCTCAACTCACGGGTCTTCATCGGCAACCTGAACACCCTGTTGGTCACCAAAGCCGACGTAGAGGCCATTTTCTCCAAATATGGTAAAATTGTAGGATGTTCTGTCCACAAGGGCTACGCCTTCGTTCAGTACGCCAATGAGAGGAATGCAAGAGCTGCCGTTTCTGGGGAGGATGGGCGGATGATTGTAGGACAAGTGCTGGGTAAGGGTTCAGTTTGTGTACCACAGAAAATGTTTCTCATCAAAGTCGGGCTTGAGTTCAGTTTTTGTGGGCTCTTTACTTAATAAGAGAGAAGACTGAGGTCAAAGCCACGGAACAAATCTCAACACTCTTTCACTCTTTCATTACCATTAATGCTTATTGCAACCTTAGTCTCTAACACATGTTGTATGTCACTAAACTGGGTCTTCTGTTTATTTGAAAATTTACATGGACTTCAAGAAAAGCTTCTTTGACGGGTAGCTGCTACAGCCTCTGAGAATATAGAAACATTGACCAAAAGACAGCCCCATTTTGACAGAATATAGATTACTGGGTGGATTCCTGAAATTTGTGCAAGACATTTTTATTTCCCGTTTGTCATCCCAAATGTAAGCGTAAATTTCCATTTCCAGGAATAGTTCTCTTTGCACATTAGATCGAAGTTTCACATCTGAGATGATTTGAATGGAGAGACTGCATCTGAGGTCATATGTGTTAGGAATGGAACGATCTGTTTTGTTTTAAATTAGACATCAACCTGGCAGGAGAACCCAAACCACACAGGTCAAAAACCACCAAGCGCTCAGCAGGGGACATGTACAGGTGAGCCCGTGGACTGCACGTTGGTCAATGCTCTTACACTGCCATATTGTACTTAATCTTGAACAAGTGCAAAGCAAGGAAAAATGCTTGTCAAGATTTGAGCATTACTGGGATGTGGCTTGGAAAAAAAACAATACCTGAGTTGCATCTGGTTCACATTTTGTTGCCCTGTTTCCTTGTAGCAGCAGTTCCTCGTTTGACCTCGACTATGATTTCCAGAGAGACTATTATGACAGGTGAGAAGATTCTTTCCCTTTGTGTCATGATATGCAAAAAACTAAAAAAAAATCAGCAAGGGTGATGACTAAGCTTTTGTTTGTCACATGGTGAGTCACACGGTGAGTCACACCAATCAGTCAATATTTGATATCTCCTCGTCTTTCACCTCAAGAGTATTAATCTTCCGCAGTTCTTTCTGCTTCAGTGCTGGGAACAAATCAAACAGGATCAGCTCTCAGTGTACCCGCTTACTTAAACACACTCCACCTTTCTAATACATTCTTTTTTTTTCCCGTGGACGCGCTCAAGATGATTTAGTAAAAACACTTTACTGTGCTAATTTTGTTGACAGAATGTACTCGTACCCATCCCGTGTTCCTGCTCCCCCTCCCCCTCTGTCACGGGCTGTGATCCCATCCAAGCGTCCGAGGGTCAGCCTCAGCGGCGGAGGAAGCAGCCGCCGCACCAAGAGCAGCTTCTCCTCTTCCTCCAAGAGCAGCCAGAGGACCTCCTCATCCAGAACAAGTTTGTCTCACTTGTTTACTGTTACAACTTAAGACGATTTTAAATTTGTATCTTAATGATCAGATGGTTTGTTTGTAGACCTACTCATGAGTCCACCTCTTTTCCATGTGCAGTGAAAGTGGACGAGCTTCAGACCATTAAGCGGGAGCTGGCCCAGATTAAAAGCAAGGTGGACGACCTGCTGGAGAGCCTCGAGCGGATGGAGAAAGATCACAACAAGAAGTCAGGTAGGAGGTCCAGTGAAAGTGTTGGTGAATTTTCCTGCAGCATATTGGAGACGGGTTACCTAAAATATACAATGCTTGGAGGCATTGTAGCCATTAAGTCCAGAAAGCAGACCTCTAGGTCCTTCTTCCACTTCCTATTGAAGAGCTTAATATTTACTCCCTTGTGCCTTCATGCCAAACAGAGTCAAAGAATATCAAGACTGAACCAGGAGAGGTTACATCACCTCCACACACCAGCAACAAGAAGGACGATGGGCTAAAGAGAGACAGGGACAGCCAGGAAATCAATGACTCGGACGAAGAAGAGGACGAGGAGGAGGAAGAGGATGGGGACCTGCTGGAGGAGGAAGAGGTGAGAAGGAGGCCAAGACAGTAGCTGTGGCCTTCATACAACAAAGTCACGTCTGACAGCCAGTTTTACCATTTGAATTACTTTTGGCCTCTCGCAAAAAGTGGGTAGGTGTTTTGATACGACAAACGCAGGGTGCTGAAGTTCTATAAATAGCAGGACCAGTACAGTTAGAAAAAAGACACTCTTGTGTATATTTTCTAGTAGGACTGGAGTAACCGACAATAACCCTTACGATGATTCAGCATGACCAACACGCTCTGAACTCGCTTTGGATTTTACAGTGTAGTGTCTTAATACAAGTCACGTACGGTTGACTGTATTGGAAGGTCTCAGGAAATTCCAATCCTCTATGATGCAGCCATGATAGGCATTGTTGTTTTGATTCCTGTTTTGCTCGTTGGTCACACCCTTGCAGGTGAAGAGCCAAGAGAGAGATGAAGAAGACGAGGAAGAGGAAGAAGAGGAGGAGGAAGAAGGGGAGCACGTGGAGGGAGATGACGATGCCGACAGTGTCAACGGGGAAGATGACTCTTAAGCATGGACGCATGCACACACAGCTTTCAGTGTGAACTTGGACTCCCATTTTAACACTCACGTCGTGGCAACAAAAAGCAAACGTGCACAAACACAAGCATGGTGCACCTACTCGTATTGTTCCACAATATCCTTTCGATTTGTTAGTTTTATTTTTCTCCAGTCGGTGGATTCACTGTAAAAGGAAAAACTAGTCATAGGTTTGGATTTGTGCTTTTACTGTGTCATCGTCTTCAACCTGCGAGGAGATAAACATGGACTGTTATGTTCTCAGAGACAACAGCTCGACGGACATGTCTTAATGCAAGGATTAATTGGGTCACGAAGAATTAACGTAGTTTGTTTCCTGATCAGCTTGTTTGACTTGTTTGTGTCTGTTTGTCATGTTGGTTTTTTATACTATTCAGTTTGTTAAACTGTAAAGGAATAAATTGCAATAAAATATTAAAATTGGATGAGTTTTCCTGCCTTTATTGAAGGAATTGATCATCAAGCACAAGTTGAACACTTCCCTCTGATAGTTAGCTTAAATAGTTCTTTGTATTTTTGTGATTTACTGAACCGCTGTTTAATATACATACAGAACTTTAGTCACACATATCATCCAAACACTCATTTTATAGGGCCAAAGATAGTCTGATCTGTAAAGTAGGCACCTGTCCAACTTATATTTTACAATCACAGACTATTATATAATTAACATGAACAGAGTATTCTGGAAAACAGTACAGAACTTAGTGATCAAACTGGAGTTATGTCAAATAACGTTCATAAACATAGTTAGACAGGAGAGCATTGACTGGTTTAAAAAAAAATAGAAAAATCAAGCAGACTTCATGTACAATCCTGTTGTTCTCTTCACAGTAAACAAAATGATTTGCTATTTATTTGTACTGAGGGAAACAAATCCTAACTAGCCATCACATTTAGATAACATTACAGCAAAACAAGTTCATTTAATACATTTCCCACCACTGCAGACAGGTTTGACACAGGTATCTCTTTTGAGAGTCATCTGCCAAGCCAGCGTTGTGCTCATGGGCCACGTTGGACCACCAAAATCATGATAATGCTCCATTGTGTGCTTTCAAGTCATTTCACCTAAACTACTACATTTACTTGAGGACTATTCTTTTCTATTATAAAAGCCATAAGATAAAATCATACACAAAATTATTTGCTCTTTAAGATCACAGGGTTTTGCAGATAAAACAATTTGACACAGATCTATCTTGAAAACTTTAGAAAAATATAAAATTACATTAAGTACTTGAAAATACAATACATCCTTCCTCTCTCCCTCCTATGCTTCATATCCTTCTGTGCATTAATCCAGTGCATTAATTGACTTCATTGTGTGCCTCTTGTCGTAACTTCCACTGGTCTCGCTCAGATTGTCGGGATGAAGGACCATGTGATGACACTCGCCAGGACAAGTAAAGCTGACAGGAAAAGAGACATGAGGCATTTATCACTCCCGCCTGCTATATGCTATCAAAAATATATGTTCGGAACAAACAAGTCCACAATGACTGACCACTGAACCAATTCTCCGATTCTCTCATAAACGACAGAATTTGTTCGAATGGAATGTTTGTGTGTCATTTACCATAAGGGTGGATGATGGATGATGTTGGGGCACCATTCACTAGGTTGAAAATGCCGGTGCTTAGTTTGATGTCGAAAGGTCCAAGAGTGTCTGAAAATGAAGTGGGGATACAACAGCGAGTGTTAGAGTGTGTTTCCTCTTTTATAACTTGTCCAATGCATCTACCCAAAGGCTTTTTGAGATTATCATTGTTTCCCTTATTTTGCAGGTCAAATACAGCGTTCTCAGATGGCCTGGGATGTTATGTGGGGAGGGGCTAACGAGTGCAAAGTTCAATCAATAGCGGCATTAACATATAAAGTCAAATTAACATTTTATGTATGTATTTTTGTCAGGACAGGGCAACTGGTGATGTGATAATGTGACTTACTGTTAGTGGTGACGTTTCCTGACCCTAGGATGACACTGAAGGAAGTCTGAGTGCTTCTTGATGTGATATTCCTGACAGGAAGCCTGAACTCACACCTGATCACACTTCCATTCACCTCCCCTCTGATTTCCCTCACTATCTGTAGTGGAAAAGTGAGACATGGTGAGATCCAACGCGATAAGCTAAGACACCCTTCATTACACATATACTGAGGAAACAAATCCTAACTAGACAGCCATCACCTTTAGATAACATTACAGCTGAAACACAAGCTGATTTGAATACATTTCCCAGCGCAGCAGACAGAAAATCATGGAAAAGCTCCATTGTGTGCTTTCAAGTCATTTCACCTAAGCAACATTTACTTGAAGACCATTCTTTTCTATTATAAAAGCCATAAAATAAAACCATAGCATTAAAAATGTACCCCCCCCCC
>OMNV01001692.1:68319-87728 GCA_900303265.1 Brotula barbata
GGAATGAGCGGGACGCTGCTGTTAGTGATGTTTAGACTCAGCACTGTTCGGAAGAAGAATGTGCCTTTGCTGTCTTGACCACAGACATAAAGCAGCGTGACGCTCTGAGTAGTGTTCTGTTAAAATGAAAGGATGAAATGAGTTTCCCAGAGATCTACATCAAAAAGCTGCACAAACTGACTTTATTAAAGCTACACAAAGTTCCACAAAGTGACTCAGGGATGCAGTCAGGTGATGTGTTCACCTGTGATGACTCATCCTTATTTATCCATTGTCTTTTTCAAAGTTAAAAGGTTTTGCTCGACTACATGAAACACGGTACCCACTTTACTTTGAGATAATTATTACTGCAAAGAATCAGCATTTATGCAGAAATGAATGGCATGAATACAAATAATGCCGAAAAAACAAAGGTCAACTGGGTATTGAAACAAGTGGTTTTATATTTATTACATTTTAACATTACTATCTATGTGTGTGTGTGTTCGTGTGTGTGTGTGTTACCATCAGCCCGGAGACAGTCAGTCCCATTCCTATGTATCCTGTTGAGTCTCCTCTGAGTTCAAAGTCGAAGCTGAGGGGAGATACCAGGGTACCGATACCCGCAGAGGAAAACAGACATGTGGTATTTTTTGCAGGATCACAGTTGTCTGGAGTCTCCAAACACTGTTTAGTTGTTCCACAGCCTGCCCGAGTGATGTCCACCTTATGGAGACACACATGCAAGGCACACGTCACAAAAGCAAACTCTCCCAACCACTGAACTATGAGTGATGTTATTCTGCCGTTTACTGAAATCAATCAATCACTCTTTCGTCTATAGTTATAAATTCAACGATTGTCTTTGACATCTGTTTGAAAAGTTTACGATTTGTTTCAAATGTTTCATCTGATCTGCATCAGCATGGAAAAGATCCCAGAACTGAACCTAAATCACTGATAGAGTATGAAAGAGCGATAAAAATACACAAAGCATAACGTAAAAACGTTTCTTTTCCATTATTATTATTTTTATTTTTTTCATGGTTGCATGAAAACGTATTTTTTGCATTTTCAAAAAAAAAAAATTCTGTGTTATATTTTGTTAACTTTTCAGACACAGTATTTTCTCCTTTTTTCAAGATTTTTTTTTCCATTTCTGCTTCATTCTGGAGAGGTGGACAGGACGGACAGGGGAGAGAGAGGAGATGGCCTGCAGCAAAGGGCACAGGTCGGAACCTAACCTGCGTCACTGATGTACATAACATGCCCTCTACCAGTGAATCACTGGTAGGGGACAGAATTAAGAATGAGTTCATACAGAATTAAACTGTAAGGCGAGTGTGTGTGTATGTGTGTGTGAATACCTGTGTATTATTGGAAAAAGACAGGTGAGATGATCCATGGACTTGTGGTGCCATATAAAACAACAGCACAGCCACCAGAAAGACTTGTCCTCGCTCCATTCTTGCTGAGATAACAATCCAGACACATACAGATTAAAAATCCAAATCAAAGCATGAATCGACTTCATTGGGTGGCATTGAGGATACTCTGACAAATAAAAAACACAAACAACTTGGAGCAGAAACATCAGCTTAACAGCGTGAAATTCACGTGAGTACATTTTAGCGGTGAATCTTTAATTTACTTTTTGATAAAGGACTCTCACCCGGACCTACTTTTACACGCTTGGTTTACTATAAATTCTATTGAAATGCCCAAAGTTTCCAAACATACCAAAAGTATTAGGATGCATTCAGGGAACACCTGTATAAAATAATGTAGAATAAAGATGATCTTAGGGGAAATGATAAGTAGCAGTGCTTTAAAAAGTAACTACTTTACTGATGACTTCTTTCTTTTCTAAAAAATCCTTAAAATAATCTTGAGCTGTTCATTAAGTTCTCATTAAGACTCAATTGCCAATTAATTTACCTGTGTTTAAGGCAGTAAACCCATTAAACCCAGTATTAACAATGAGCTTTGACATCCAATTGTTAAAAACGCACGTAAAAACATCTTTTGTGTTTGACCTACCTGTGCTTTAGAAGTGTTCCGTTGAAGATGTATGGATGTCTTGAGTTCTTTGTTCCAGTCTCTTTCTGTCATTCAACCCTCTGGGAATCAAACTTAATTGCCGGAGCCACACCCTTCTCATTGGGTGGGTGGGGTCTGATTCTAAATCACGTGCTCTGTCAGGTTTGAATGCCTGTTGTCTTAGTCATGCTGGGAGGAAATGAATTCATGCTTTGTTGGGAAGGATGTCAAAAAAGATTGCAAGATTTTTTTCAGGCATTTCTGCTTTATCTTGATTCATCTATAAAATCATACTATCATCACATCACCCAAATCTTATCTACTCATCCAGTTTAAGCAGAAGTAAGCAAAGTCCTTCATCATTGTGTCACCTGTCAATTACAGAAAGGCAGGACACCAAAAACCACAAGAATTCTCAAAGGACACTCATTGGAACATTCCGGTTAGATCGGTCATATGACATAAGAAAAAACACAACAGAGAAACCATTCAAGTGAAACTATGTTTAACTATATGAACATGACGTCAACGACAACGACAACTTAGAAAATTACCTGAACTGAGCATGAATTGTGAAATACAATGATTGGTGGTGCAACAGTGCCATTTTGTAGGTGTCATTAGGTCAAGCATTTTCAAACAGATACTAGTGCACCCACGTGAGAACACTGATCATTGTTTGTGAGTAGAAAACTGGTTCTCTCAGCTGCCATGAAAGAATGGTGCGGAGCAGACACACTCACGTATTGTTGTGAAGGTAACAGATAGGGAGATAGGTGATTTCCTCTGATGTCACTGAAAATTAATCAAGATTAATCAAGAGAGGTTAAAAGATTATTGTGTTTTGTAAAAGCATTGTAAAAACATGTCTTAAAAATATAAAACAATATCATACGCTATCATGTAATGTCCCTACTCATTGTCAGCTAGATATTATACTTATATATTATATAACTGCTCATACAAGGAAGCGTTCAACAATTCCGTGAAACGGATCAACTCCATTGTAGAAAAGAACACGGAACGTGTAGACATAACAATAACTGGAACATTCATTGGGCGGGTCCTGCAGCACTTAACAAATAAGGAATCAGTGGTACTTCCTCTTCCCTGATATTATATATATATATTATAGATATATATATCTAGACATATATATATGGCGCTCTTAAGTGTCTCATTGAAGGCAACCTGACTTTGGAACAGAGGTGGAGTAAGAAATATTTGATGAGCTTGTAAAATCATGTGTCCATATATTTGAATGAGGCAACAAGGAAGAGCCCGTCCTTTTCAGTAAAAATGTAATTGTATAGTGCAATGTTTACACAACGTGCCAAATGAAGGGTAACTAAAGGATAAACCGAAATAGGATACATGTTGAGGAAAAGATGTCAACTGCCTGCAAGGTCCCAAAAATAGCAAGATATCCGCAGTGTTGTTTAGCAATGTTTCACTTTCTCCAAAAATAATACACCATTCTTGTTCCGGATCAGGATTAGTTGAAAAAAATACAGTTTTTAATGATCAGTTTTTGATGGTTTTCTGGACAGGATATAATTTCAAGCTATGGCCTCATAGCCTGGTTTTGTATTGATAAAGACAAGAGAAATGAGCAGCAAGATAACTTGGTGTTATTTTAGAATATTAGACACAAACAAACTACATGACATTTCACCAACTGATGTACATCCATTCATTTATTTCTATACAAATCCATCACCATAGAAAAGAACGTTGACCCATATAAAATACATGCGTGGTGCTCTTATTATCGTAATCGTTTATGACGCTCTGGATGCTGCTGGAAAGGCCAGTACCTAATTATTTGCTAGCTATGTGCTTAACCCATTGTTCTTTAACCTCACCTTTTAGAAATTACAAAACAGCAGAGATGAAAACAGGGGACCTAGTCTGACATACGCTGGCACCATATTGTAAAATTAAAAGAACATATTTTAGAAGTAATAAATCTGAGAACGCCAACATGGCTAAAGTGCAGAGTGAAACTTAGTGTAACAGAGTATACAATCATTTTAAGGCCATAGAAAAAGCCCCGTCTACAGTTGTTACAAAAAGGCTGTTCTACCAAAATGGCAGATTTTCGTTACTGTACTAAATATTATTACTGAAGTAATTCATAATATTTTTTTCTCCTGAGTATTTTGACACCTACACAGCTATTTAAGTAAACCAATAACATAGAAAATAAGAACAGATTTTGCCCTGAAACACCCACAATACACAACATCGACCCCACAACGTTATACATGTTTGCAAATATATATTCACAGGTTTCAGAAATACATAAACGCTGCTAGAAAATTGTAATAAAACATTTTACTGTTTTGTATGAATTGTTGCAAACCCACAGCTCTGTACTCTATGGAGCTTTCAGTATCTTTCAGCTTATTGTTTTGTTTTTCTGGGCTGTAACTATAATGTAGAGTTTCCCATAATCTTTTCTCATCAACCCGTGATATAAAAACTATGTAATGACGAGGAGACAACAAGTGTTTGGTTAAGAAAGTTGACTATGAAGCAGCTACCAGAAACCAAACTGGGCTGGTAGGAGCATGAACATTAGATTCCTCTGGCTGACATGAACACAATTCCACTGGTTTGGTGACATTGCTGTCACGCTGATGGATGTGTAGGCAGATCTCATCCCTATCTGTGCCGACGGAGGTCTGTGTTCCTGTCGGCTTATTTTTAAGCTTTGCTGCCTTCTAGTGGTAAAAAAAAAAACATTTAGATATTCAGAGTTTAGATTAGATGTACAGCCCGTCTTCTAACTCAGTATTGGGGCGAGAGCGAGAACTTCTGCGGTTGGATTCTCGCTCCCTGCCGCTTCCTTTCGTCTCTTGCTCTGTCCGCTGACTCTCATCATCCTCTCTTCTCTTGTGTCTTTCATCGCCTCTCTCCCTCCTCCGGTCTGAATGATGTCTCGTTGTTTCATGTGCGGCCGCCTCTCTCCGATATGAACTCTTTGAGTCAGATTCTTCCCTGCTGCTCCTCTGCTCTCTGTCTGAGTGACCTCTCCTCACTGCTCTGTCATGACTTCGCAATGATTCCGTTCTCACGTCACTTTTTCCAGATTCTTCCCTTTTAACCCCACTCTCGGTCGTTCTTTCTCTTCCTTCCTTGAGTTCCATCTTCTGTTCTTTACTTCTTGTCATTTCTGCTCTCCAGTCCCTCACTCCTCTCTCTGTCGTGTCGCTTCCTTTTTTGTCCCTGCTGCTCTCTCTCCTTTCATCTTTACTCCTCTCACTTCTCTCTTTTGGTCTGTCTCTTTCACTCCTGCTGCCATGTCTGCTTGTGATCCTGCTCTCCTCATCTTTCCCTTTCCTCTCCCATTCACCTTCATGTATGTTTCTTTCCCGATTACTCATCCATTTTTCTTTCTCTCTACTGCTCTTGGTCCTTTCATCTCCGTCATCATTCTTGACCCTCTCTGAACTCACCCTATCTTCTCTTTTTGAATCAAACCATCTACTCTTAAGTTTCTCCTGGTCTTTGTCACTCTTGCTCTCTTTTTCATTCTCTTCTGTCTTATGCTTTATACTGGTAACATCCTTTGACTTTTCTTTCTTAGCCTCATTTTTTTCCTTTTCAGCAGTTATTTGGTTCTCCATTTCTTTTTTCTTCTTCCATCCTTTCTTTGACGTTTCTTTTGAGACCTCCTGTTTGGTTGTTTCATCTGCTTTGCTGTTGTCCTTTACCTGTTTGTCTTCAACAGGATGTGTCTCTAACTTGGATTCAAGGTTACTCTCCTCGTCACTTTTCTCCTTCTTGCTTTCTTGCTTGACGACTCCATTCTCTCCTTGCTCTTCATCATCTGTCTTTTCTTTCTTGCTCTCCTTCTCCTCTTCCTCCTGCTCCTTCCTCTTCTTCTCCTCCTCCTCCTCCTCTTTCCTCTTCTTCTCCTCTTCCTCAGCCTTCTTGTCCAGTTTCTCCTCTATAAGGTCCAGCTCCTGCTCTAGTTCAGCCAGCTTCACTGGGTCTGATTCTAAATCATCCTCAACTTCCTCCTCTACCTCCTCAATTTCCTCATACTCCTCCAACTCGATGCCGTCCATGGTCTTCTGTAGCTGGGTTTTTACCCTATTTAACTCAAGAAGACCATCTTGTAGGTCTTTACACACTTGCCGGACCTTGCCGGCAAACTTGGTTTTGGCACCTTTCCGGAGCTCGTGGGAGTCTTTGGCCAGGAAAAAGACATCCAGGGCCAGGAAGAGAGCTGACATGACCCCTGTGGTGACGCTGATGGCCTGAGCAGCTTTGGCAGCGCCGCCTGCTGCACCAAGAACTTGCACGGTGCTGATGAGCTTGTCAGTGTTGATCATCAGTGCCTTGCCTGCACGGCCTCCTTCCTTCATTACATGCTTGATGTTGTGATTCAGAGCCTTTCTGGCAGCACTCTGCGAGTACTTCTCAAAGTCCCAATCCTGCAGCGTGTCCATACCTTCCTATAACAGCCAAACAGAGAGAATGATGGATTAATACTCCACTGGTGGAACACAGGATTTTCCTTCAGGTGTCCTAAGGACAAAGGATTTTCATTCAAAAGCATGTCTGGCATGAAAAAATGAAATTTCTGAAATAAACTATTTTTCTTTAATGGGTCTTTCACCTTAAAATAGAGCCCCCTATTTCAGAGTATTTGGATTTGTTGAATGATTTCCTTACCTGAACGAACTCCAAGCACTCTCTGATGTCCTTGATCTTTTCCTGGTATCCCTGGATCATCTTCTCCACTTTCTTGCGGTCCATGTTGGAGTGAACTGTATCTGTAATATTAGCCGTTGCCGAGGTGATGCTGCCTGCTGTGGCGACGCCGATGCCAACTGCAGTGACAATAATTGAGGCACCAAAAGTGAAGGGTGCTAGAATGAGTCCTGTGATGGTGGCCACGCTGCCGGCTACACTGGCCACCCCTCCACCCACAGCGGCTGTCACTGTTCTTTTGTGGAACTGGTCTGCAGCATCGGCCAGTGCCAGAAGTTCCAAGATGTGATGTTGTAAGGACGCCCCCCTCTGGTTGAAAAGATGCACGAACAGGCGGGCTCCCATGTAGACACGATCAGCTGCCTCCTCAATGGCCCTGAACAAACATGTAAGTAATCATATCTGAACATGAGTGCTTATTTGTTATGGTTCAAGTTAGCTGATAGGAGGTCTAATAGTGAGGGCTAGCCATGACAAAAACATAGGGGACAAATTAGTACTCAAAAACTCAAACACTTTTACACTAAACACAGGTAAACAATGAAGTATACGTCAGAACATGACAACGCAGATATTACGGCTCTCTGGATGTTCTTTATGTTGAACCCACAAGGTGAACTTGTGTCTTTTCTTCTTCTGATAAAACCAGCTCTTTGCAATGGGTATAAATGTGACCTCAAGTACAGGAGAATAAGCAGTGTTAGTCTTTTTGTCTAACGTCTTTTGAAGTACAGTGAGGCCTTTGAAGTGCCAAATGAGAAAGAAATCTTTTTAAGTTTGATAAAGATGGAAAGTTTAACACAGCAGCCCTACTTACGTTTCTCCATGCTCCTCTTGGAAATTGGATGCCTCATTCCATTCTGTCCAGCCTGTCAAACAACAACAAAAATATTACATTTAAGTGTTTCCTCTGTAACGAAATATACCAGTGGTATCAAATACCCATTTGGTTCTCGTATAGTGGAAGTGTTTATATGTTTTTGTTTCAAACAAGTGAAGGTTTCAGTTGCGCTGATGGTGCAAGTAAATGATGAAAACATTGTGTTTTCCAAAGTTAAAAACAAAAAGTCACACACACCTTCAACTGTTTTCCACCATTCCAGTAAACCATCATCATCCTGAAAATAAAGACATTGGTTTATAAAAGACCAACTGATAAACCACACCTACACAAACACACACACACAAACACACTGACCTCATCCAGAGGGTTTCCCTCAGTCGGGTAAGCTGCCATCTCTACAGGCTGGACCTCTACTGTACTCTCCTGAAAAACACACAACCATAGAGTTTTATAATATTTTGCTCACATCTGAGTGTCTCAGTAACTCTGTGATTAGTTTTGCCTGTGCGATCGTGTCATTAAGTTCCATCATTCATGGTCATTCCCTCTATATAATGGTATATGATCATAAATGATGGCTCAGATGTGCTGGCATTCTAAAGAGAAATGTGGCCTGTATCCTCTGTATGATGTTATCATGCTAACCTGTGCTGGCTGCAGCGCCTGCATCTCCACATTCTCCTCAATAGCCTCCAACTTATCAGAGCTCTATGGTGGAAAATACAACACTTAGTGTGAATGTTACATACATAATAATACATTCAAAATAAAACAATTTTTTACCACAGCCACTCATATAAACAACATGAGTATAGAAAGAATGCCATAATTCAGCTTTGTTTCACAAGCCAGCTCTACAGAGCTGCATTTAAAGGGAGGGAGGTCAAAAGCAGCTAAATGATATGAATAAGGAAGAACTAGAGAAGACCAGTAATACCTGTGAGTTTAGGGAGACAACTGGAAATCTGGGAAGTGTTTTCTTGATTCGGAATGACACAACCTGAGGAAAATAAAATAAAAAATAATGCTTCATTAATAAGAGAACTAGAACATCAATGCTGAAACTACATGAGATACTGAGAAGAACTTTGGAAGAGATCTTTACTAACACACAAAGATTTGACCCTTTCACCTCACAATCTTTGGGAGGACATATATACACAGCAATGAATTTTTCTGTTGAAATACACACTGCATCTTGCACTAATTGTTTTGTGACATCTTTTGTAAGGTGAAGGACAGCTCACTCTTTTTTTCTTCTTGATGGTCCTCCTGCGTTTCAGCCCACCTCCTTGTGGAGGCCCTGAGTCCTCACTTTCCTTTACATGTGAAATAATAAAATAGTGTGTTAATGGCAACTGTATCAATCAAACTAAATCTGTTAAATCTGAATGTACTGTAAGGATGATATCATACAGATTACTGCCACTCAGTGCTGATAATGTCATACCTGCTTTTCCAATTTGGGTGCCCGCTTGAACAGCCCACTAAAACCTCCTTTCTTTTCCTATTTAAACAGTAAGTAATGTTAAACATTCATAAAAGACGTGAAAATAATGTTCACAAATGCAACAGGCTAACGCCATAATCTACAAAATCTTACTTTTGTTGTGGTTGTAGCTCCAGAAAGACTGTCATTGCTGGCTGAGAGGTCGCGGCCTGCTGAAAGATCGTCCTTAAAAATAATAAACATAAAATACAAGCATCAGCTCTGGGTTGAATACTGTCCTCTTGCTTAAATGTCGATTCAGCTACAATATTTAAATGCAGCTGAAACATTAATGTGCCAGTTAAACAATGAAAGGAGATGTTCTTTATGTAGAGTGTTATTACGTCCTAATTCTAGCACTGTGCTGATGGAGTTCCACCTGCATGTTTCTTATAAATATTCCTAGTTAAATCCACCAACTCACCATGGGGAGTTCTGTGAGGCTGTCACAGCTACCTGACAGAAATTGTGACTCACTGAGCGGGTCCTGGAAAATCAAAAGGATCATTAGCATTGGATTTAAATGACATGGTGTTTGTTTACCAGTGTTAAATTTACTGCAGTCTCTGCTGTCTATTTCATCATGGCCTGAGTTTCTTACAGAGTACAGATACAATCTCACCATCACCGACACTTACACAATATAAAAACATATGCAGTACAACAACTCAAAACAACATGTGATTATTTCACTCACCACAGAAACAATAGAGCGGGGAGAAGGTTTGGGAGACTTTTTAAAGAATCCTGACAGCCCTCCTGTCTTCTCCTGCAACACATGACAAAATCCACATAGTAACTTTAAACAGCTAACAAAGAAAGAAGATGGCAGCGTTGAGACTGTGGTTGTAAAAACTTCAAACCTTCAATGCAGTTTCATCTGATAGATTTTCATAGCTGGAAGATAACTTTTTACCCATGCCTGTGTTGTGCTCCTGAAGACAGAATAGGAAATAAAGTTCTTAAATGATTGTATAACCAAACCAATCTGTCACCACAGAGTAAAGGTCATTTTTTTTACATCGTCTGTTGTGGTCGCCTCTGCTGATTTATTGGGCTTCTTAAACATCCCACTGAAGATACTTTTCTCCTGAACAACAGATGGAAACAAACAAATAAATAAAAAACAATTCTACAAAATAAATTAGATCTATTACCAATGTTATATAAAAACATTATTTGGTTTTAATAATGCAAAGGCATTATTTTCATTGTCGGCTCCATTGCATGAAACACAGCTCTGATACTGCTTTCTGATCCAAGGCTAAAATATGTTTATATACTAGCGCTACCTTAGTGTTTTCATTCAGGTTGTCATTGCTTGCCGACAGCATTTTTTCTGCATCCTTGTCCTGGAGAGGAGACATGATCGCTAAGTCATAATGTTAAATAATAGAAATCATAGCATTTAATCTAGAAGCAGTCACCTCTGCCGCAGCTTCATCTTCAGAGGCTTTTGGTGTTTTCTTGCGAAGTCCACCGAACAGACCACCTTTCTCCTAACCAGCAAAATATGAGCAAATGAGCAACACTTGAAAACAATGCAAAGCTACAAGAGCACAACTTGGTTCTGAAATGCAACATATGACTGTACCACTCATCCAGCAGTGGTCTAGACCTTTACAAAAACACTTACCTCATCATCAAACAGGTTGTCAATGCTGGCTGATCTTTTGAAGATGCCGGCTAATCCTCCTTTTTTCTCCTAAGAAAATATTGTGTTAATGCACCGAGCAACACATTTCAATGAAATTCAGTCTCAGTGAAAAAGAAAGAAAGAGGATGAAACAAAATGAGTAAGAGTGAGACTCTAGAGTTTTAACCTTCAAACGTGTAGGTTAAAACACGTTTGGATCGTTCATATGTTATACACAATACAATTAGTGTGTAGCAATTCCAGTCACTGTCTCTCTATAATCAGCGTCATCAAAAGCCAAAAGTTATGAAAGAGCCTTAACGCAGCTGTATGCCAGAAGTTTACAACACAACAATGATTGTCATCTCATGAAATCTATTCTTTATCAGTTTTCTGACATCACGGTCTGTATGTTTACATGCACACAAGTATATTGTATGTATACACAGAATGAATGGGACTGTGCCATTCTGAATTGGAGTAATACACAGTCTGCAAGGGAAGGTATGGTCATGTAAACATACTAATTGAAATGAGGAGCCAAGGTGATGAAGAAATAAGAAAAGTGATTTTTTTTAAAATAAATTACCTTTGACACAGTGGTATCTGCAAGATTTTCACTGCTAAAAGACTTTTGCTTTTCACTGCTCACCTTCACATCCTGATCAAAATCAAAATCAGAAAATAGTACATATCAGTCCTCGTCTCTATAACAATGAATTTAAATGGAATGGGATTTATTTTTATACCTTCTCCTCCGTAGCACCTTCTGCTGGTTTCTGATGCTTCTTAAACATGTTACCAAAAATGTTTTTCTCCTAAAGATGATTCTGTGTTAGTGAATATTAATTTTGAAGCTTATTTACATTACATACGCCACATCACATTATACCACTTACTTTATCAGCATTATTCTCAGAAAGGTCATCATTGCTGGTTGACGGCCCTTTCTGAGTGTCTCTTTCCTGAAAAAGAGAAAATGACACTTGAAATGGGTGAAAACATGCGACTGCTTAAAATTCTACAAAGGTAGAGGCAAAGTAAACACTAACCGGTGACTCTGCTCTTTCTTCAGATGCTTTGGGGGTCTTTTTGCGGAGTCCACTGAACAGCCCTCCTTTCTCCTGATGGACGCAGGGAGGAATTAGCTGGAATCAGTGTTAAAACTACAATCAGAATCTAATTATTCTCAATTTTGGCTCTCACTGACCTTTTTATTCTCAGATAAACTGTCATTGCTAGCAGAGAGCTTCTTGTGCAGTGGCTCATCCTGTAAATACAATTTCCCGATGATTAGTTTTACATTTAATATGAACAATCTCCAGCCCCAAAAACCTGACAAAAAGTAGACAAAACATCACTTACCTCCTCTGCGGAAGAGTCATCTGCAAGTCCGAACGTCTTTTTTAACATTCCACTGAAGGCGCCTCCTTTCTCCTAACAGACAAAGGAACCGCTCAGTTTGATAAAGTCTGTGTCGTTTACAGCCATTATTCAAAACTGTTACAATATCGATGTTTATAACGAGACATGAATCCTATCCCAACATTGGCAGTGGTGGAACTCACCTTAGTCTTTGTGGCCTCAGACAGATCGTCACTGCTGCCCGAGCGATCTTTTTGTGTCAACATTTTATCCTGAAGGAAGAGGAGACCAGAATCATTTAAAATACATCAAAGCCACTGGAATAAATATTGCAAACAGTATCATAATGTCATCTTTTCCCCTACACCTTTAATGGTGGGAATAGCATAACAGAATTAGGAACATCAATTTCTGGATCTATTACATGAAAATCACAGACTCACCTCCTCCTCTCCAGCTGCTTTAGGAGTTTTCCGCAGGAGGCCACTGAACAGCCCACTTTTATCCTACAGAGGAAATGATAATGCAACATGAAGACATATTTTCTGAATTTCAAAACCAATAAAACTTCCTTCTATTGAGATACAATGAGAACAAACATTTATTGTTGTACTGACAGAGTGACTCGTGTAGTTGTGGTGGTGAAAGAAAGCCTATATGTACACTTTTTACCTTATTTTCTGACAGACTGTCATCGCTGGCAGAAAGCTCACCGTGTAGAGACTCTTTATCCTAAAACAAAACCAAACATTGCACATCATGTGCAGACGTGTGATATACTGCGACGCGATATTCTCGGGAAACCCATGAAACCCAGCATATCCATGAAATAGCCAGAATGTTTAAATGCAGTCAGTACCTTGTCCATTAATTTCTGAGGCTTCTTAAACATGTTGCTGAAAGTGTTTTTCTCCTGAAAATAACAATGCATTGTAAGTGAAATCTCCCTTGGAAGATATTTTATTTACGTGTTTTTGTCAAATTCTACTACCTTAGCAGTGTTATTTTCAGAGAGGTCTTCATTGCTGTCTGACAGTTCTTCTTTCTGCGTGTCTCTGTCCTGAAACAGAGAAAACGACACTTGATGAATGAATGAATGATGAGTGACGATGTGCAGGTTTAAAGTTCTACAGGTAGATACAAAACACACATTCACTGCTGACTCTGTCTTTCCTCCAGATGCTTTGGGAGTCTTTTTGAGCAATCCACTGAACAACCCTCCTTTCTCCTAATGGATACAGACACAAATTAGGTTGGTCAGGACATTTAGATGTGCTCTGAATGTTTCTTGACTGCAATTAAAGGCAAATATGCTATTCAAGTGTATATATGCACAGAAATCCAATTCTCTCTGAGTAAATATGACATGAAATTGAGGAAATACATACAGGGGCAGCAAACCATTAAGATGTTCACTTGCATGAATGGATTTTCGATCGAATAATCTATGTCTATTATTACATACAGACATTAAGCTGTGTAACTCCAAGGACAATTTATAACGAACAAAGAATCTTATTATGGGTGTAACATGACGATTGTCCTCAACAGTTTGTTATAAAGTGTGTGGTACCTTTGTGTTGTTTTCAGACAGACTGTCATTGCTGGCTGATAGCTCAGTGTGTAGAGACTTTTTATCCTGAGAAACAGATCAGACAATCGATCAAATATGATACAATGTCAGTAATCAACAACAAAATGCTACTTTTTTCCAACTTTGATGAAGGCTGGTTTAATGGTTGCCATTTTTATACATCAAACGCTTAAAAAAAATGAACATTTTTTTTAACATATTCTTGTGCTTGTTTTAATCACAAGGTCATCATGTTTGTCTGGTCTCTAGTCCTTACCTTGAAAAATGTGCCATTAAATATTGCCTATGATCTGCTTGCTCCTACACATATACCATAAGCTGTACTGAGCTACTGATTTCACTGATTCACAGTTTTCAGAGAGAGCAAACATGTATTGTTGTATTGACATGGGGACTGGGAGTCTTACTGAGTCTAATATGCTATTTACCTTGTTCTCTGACAGACTGTCATTGCTGGCAGAAAGCTCACTGTGTAGAGACTCTTTATCCTAAAACACAACAAAACATTACTTAACCTGTGCAGACACAGAGACTGTTGTACTCAGGAAAGCCATGAAACTCATAATACCCATGAAATGCCCATGATTTTTAAATAGAGACATCCAAATTACCTTGTCTGCTGACTTATGAGGCTTCTTAAACATGTTGCTGAAAATGTTTTTCTCCTAAAAATAACAACACAACATCAGTGAAATCTTCCTGTGAAGATACTTTATTTACATCTTTTTGTCAAACTTTACTACCCACCTTAGTGTTATTTTCAGAAAGGTCTTCATTGCTGGCTGACAGTTCATTTTGAGCGTCTCGGTCCTGAAAAAAGAAAACGGCTCTTGATGAGATGAGTGAATATGTAGGGTTTTAAAGTTCTACTGGCAGATACAAAAGAAATACTCACCACTGACTCCGTCTTTTCTCCAGATGCTTTGGGAGTCTTTTTGAGCAAACCACTGAACAACCCTCCTTTTTCCTAATGGATACAGACACAAATTAGGTTGGTCAGAATGCTTACACGCAGTCAGTACCCTGAATATTTGTCCTTACTGTGATGTAAAAAATGCTATTGAGTCGTATCCATACACAGAATCAACAAGTGCACTTCTCTGCGAGTATATATGATATTGTGTCATTGCAATATGAGGAAAGTCTTCAATTGAGGAAATACACACAAAGGCAGCATACTTATTAAGAAGTTTACATGCTAGGTCTGTTACTCTGCGTACTTACAGCCATTAAGTTGTATAAATCATGTATGGAAAAAGATGATTTATTGGCCTTATTGCAGTATATAATCAAAGATTTATAGTGCATGTAAACATGTGGTGAAGTTATCATCAATCTATTTTAGATTTGGAGTCTCACTGACCTTTTTGTTCTCAGATAAACTCTCATTGCTGGCAGAGAGGTTGTTGTGCTGCAACTCATCCTGGAAAAATATTTTTTGTAACATTATTTATGTATAGATTGACATGTAATAAAATTGATCTTAACTTACAAACTTAAATGATACATGTGTATATTTACATTACTGTGTAGTGGGTGTTATTTACTGTATTTGTGTGGGAAAAATGCAAAAAGTACGGAAAAAGTATAAACAGACAGATTCTGAAAGGAATTCAGAATTTATGTTAAGACACATGATATGTTTGCAAATGCATTACCTCCTCCAGTTGGGATCCCTCAGATGTTTTTTTAGATTTATTGAACATTCCACTGAAGACACCTCCCTTCTCCTGCCACACACAAAAACGTATGTTTGTTTTTGTAAGTTACTGGTTGTCATGTGTTATATCACACAGTGCCTGCCTTGGGTATAATAACACCATTAACAACTTATAACGAGCAAAGAAGTATCTTATCAGGTGTATTACGTGAAGTCAACAGTTTGTTATAAAAGTGTGTGGTACCTTTGCATTGTTGTTCTCAGACAGACTGTCATTGCTGGCCGATAGCTCGGTGTGTAGAGACTCTTTATCCTAAGAAACCGATCAGACAATCAATCAAATATTGAAGAAGGTCAGTGATCAGCAACAAAATGCATAGATATATTTTGCACGCACACATATACACATTACCTGCCGAGGTGTCTCCTCTCCAGGAATCTTGGGAGTCTTTCTGAGGATCCCACTAAAAAATCCTTTTTCCTGATGACATCAAAGAAACTCATTACCCTGTCAGTTGTCATTATATAACGGTAATTATCATAACGCTGCAGTCATAGCAGTCATAATCCATTCTTTTTATAGATTAATATTTCCAGGCTCACCTTGGAGTTTTCAGCTAGATTATCATTACTGGATGACAGATCACTGTGAAGGGACTGTTGATCCAGAAAAACATGAAGAGCTGGTTCAGTATTACTCATCAGGCAACATGACAAAACCAATGATACCAGCCTTTCATCCTCGTTTACATTGTCACTTTGTAAGGCAGACAACTGAAGTCACAGCACAAGAGCAGGCATGTTTCAACATGAGCACTACATTTTAGGCCCGGCAGGGGAGAGGTGACCCACTGGAGACATTCATAGAGATGTAGGGAAGGATATGGACTACTTCAATAACATCTTAGCTTAGTTCACAGCTGAGCTCATGGAGATGAGCCACACATAGAGTGAAGAACACGCCAAAGACAAGTACTGGGTACTGTGACAAATCTGATTGCTGCATTATGTCTCAACAGGGATTCAGAGGATTAAGTCTAATTTTGCCGAACAAATATTGTACAAACTGTATTTGTGGTACCCCCAACAGGCCAGCTGGTTCGTTTCTTTTCATATGGTTATAATAATTAGCTATTATAATGATAAAGTAGAGATTTTTCTAAATGTTGCTGCTGGTGGACCTGATTTTGATTTTTGCTGGTGGAGAAGGTGATGTCTGGCTGGACATGTGTAATAATCACTTGTTAAATGAGTGAGACAGAAACTAACTTTGACAGCACTTAAGAAACTTCAACTTTCACTTTTTGGCTACATTACCTCGTCAGTTTGAGCAGCTTCTGGTGGTTTAGGAGACTTCTTGAACATCCCACTGAGAAATCCCCCTTTTTCCTGAAACACACACACACACAGGCAGAATTTCCTCATGTTGTAGTAAACATGTTATTGTCAATTCTTAGTCAATGACAGGCCCTTTAATAACAACTAGGCACAAAGCTGCTTACCTTAGTGTTACTGTTTTCAGACAGACTATCATTGCTAGCAGACAGATTCTTCTCTGTCGACAACTTTTTCTGAAACAGAACAGTAGAATCATTACAAATTAAGTTGAAACATTTATTTTTATTTATCCTATAAAGGTTTATAAGCTATGTTTGGCTCTATCGATTCAAGACATTAAAATCTGGGGTTTCATCTGCAGGTTTATGCGATTTAGTGAGGATGCCAGTGAACCAGATTCCTGCTCCTGCAAAAATAATGACGAATGCATTTCTATAGTGTGTATCAATTGTTTGCACCCTCTGATATACAGTGAGTGCACACTTGAATAATACATGAATTTCCTCAGATACTTGCAGCACATATTTCACAGTGCCGTGTCATTACACCAGCTGGGCATTTGTAGACACAGACAGTATGATTAATTTACTCAGAAATCCACTGAAATCAGACATACGCTGGAGACTTCAGATGTTTCCTCTTCCGCATCAGAATCACTATCAATTGTGCTGACCTAGAGAAAAGAGCAGAAGCAAATGAGCAAGAGCTGTCGAAAACAAAAGTGAAGCTCAACATGAAATGAGGAAGAGAGCCGTTACCATTTTTTTCTCTTTAGGCGCTTTCCTGAACATGCCTGTGATTAGACCTCCTATGTCCTGGTGAAGGAGAAAGACATTAAACATCAAGAAAACTAACGTCAAGCTGCTTTTGCTCCACAAATGTGTTAATCTCTTACTTGTTTGGGTTCTGCTTGCTTGTCCTGCTTGGTATTTTTTACAGACTGCTCCTTTTTTTCTGAGCCTGTTTCCTCTGTGGTGGGACCTGGACTGGGGTCTCTGTTGGTCTGGGACAACACAATCATGCTTGGTTTATTACACATACACCCAGATGTGGTGATTGTGATATGTAGTGTGACAATAATGTGGGGAAAGACTTCTTTAAAAGCTCCAAAATGCTCAAAACACGCTAACTTTAGTTTCTTCAATATATACAAAGATCTGAAAATGTTGTGTAGTTTTGTGCTTTATATTCTACCAGTGTCACAGGCTGGGAATCAAATCAAGATAAAATAAGCTACCACAAATACCAAAGATAGTACCAAGTTGGTACTTGGACAGTGTGAGATTGTAAAAAGTACGTCGTGAAAAATGTATGAAATGGTCTGACTTAATTTCTTCATCAGGTTTGTTTCAAAAT
Organism: Brotula barbata; assembly: GCA_900303265.1. Taxonomy (NCBI): domain Eukaryota; kingdom Metazoa; phylum Chordata; class Actinopteri; order Ophidiiformes; family Ophidiidae; genus Brotula; species Brotula barbata. The sequence continues at coordinate 86,346 of OMNV01001692.1, forward strand.
CACAATAAGAAACACGTAACAATAACAGTTCCTCCTGGAGGGGTGTCTTTGAACTGAGATCATTATTATTTGATATACAGTCAATACGTGATTACATCATCCAGTAGGTTTCAACTGCCAACCATTCAGTTGTTTCTGATAATTTTAGTTTTAGTTTTTTTAAACAGACAAGACGAAAAAATTCAAAGATTTTCAAAATAAAATAAAAGTAATCCACTCTATCCCCGCAACTACATTTAATCCTAAACAGAAGTTAAAGCCACCATCACCACATCCACCATGCAGACAATTTAATAAAACTTAAAGCAACTAAAAAGTTTACACCGTAGAGCCACCACAAACGATGGTTCTTCATACCTTTGGTGAAGGCTTGAGACCTTTTATAACTCCTTTCAGAACACCCTGTCAATCACAATCGCAGGTCACAATCTGGCTCTTAAACAACCACAACAGTGAAACTCAAACAAACCTACACACACCTTGCTGCCACCAGGAGCTTGTTTGGCCGGGGTTTCTTTTGTTATTTCTTCTTCAGAGTTGTCGAAAATGAAGCTCTGATGAGAACAGAAATTTAACAGCGACAACCACATTATGCTGTGCAGAGCAGACAGTATTTCATACACATTTATTTATGTCCTGAGGAAACCCTACATGTTTGTGTGTATGATGTTTTCGTCATCCATTCTAAGATTCACAGCTAGTACTGAGACATCTGCTTTATATATTAAAACATACAATTTGTGATGATGACGCTGATATCTTTTATGTCTCTGCATGAACATCAATTATATCATGGACACAGGAAATATTAATTTCTGGTTGGGAGGCAGGTAGCCACTAATTATATACATTGTTGAACAGCAGATAGCCAAAGCCACAGTGCTGTCTCGCATGTTACCAATTAACTTACTGACAAACTCTTGAATGAATCTCAAAATATCTGCCAGTTTCAGTTTTCTTTTTTTTTTTCCTTTGATAAGTGGTTGTCTGTAATTGTGCATTGATAATGAAAATAATGAACAGCTATAGGAAAGTCTCTTACCGTGAAAGTTGATGGTTTCTCTTTCTGGCTCTTTCGAAACTTTCCACTCGCTGCCAATTGATCCTTAGCCTAAAAAAAGTTATGTAGTAATTAAAATATGAACAAATAATTGATTTATGTCCACCATGGGAGTGAGAATCACAGTTGAAATACCCGTTTGAAATCTGCTTCATCTTTGGAAACCTCAGCAAATTCTCTGGTTACTCTGGAATCCTGGTGAGAAAGAGGAAGGAGATCACTTGAGTGGTTTGTAAGAACAACAAAGGGGAACATAACATTTCATAGTGTCCAAGTGTGTGTGTGTGTGTGTGTGTGTGTGTGTGTGTGTGTGTGTGTACCTG
>OMNV01001692.1:95790-108818 GCA_900303265.1 Brotula barbata
AAAAAAAAAAATGTACAATTCAAAGAGAAGAAAACAAGTTTAACTAGACGACCTTCACTTTGCTCTTGTCCTCCTCTTCTTTATTTTCCTCTTTGGATGAAGGCTCGTCTTCTTTCAACCCTTCATCATCAGACGGTGTCTATAGTAAACAAACAAATATGCGATTAATGTCACAGAACCAACAAGAGAAGCTTCACAAAGTATTTTTAAATATTTCCTTTTTTCAATCCTGACATTCATTTTTCATAATTTCGCAAAATGAAGAAGACACATTTGTTTGTGTGCGTGCGTGCGTGTTTGCGTGCGTGCGTGCGTGCGTGCGTGCGTGTACCTTTGCTGCAGCACGTGCCAAAAACGGATTATGGTGCCTGTGTTTCTTCACCTTTGGCTGAATAAAAACAGGAAGTGACTGAATGAATTGCATCTCATTGTGCCCGATGGGATCTGAACATTGTTGTCGCAATACTAATTTTGGTAAACTGAAAACCCGCCCTAGGCATGCGCAGCACATAGAGTGTCAGAAATGTCTTCTCTCACACACAGAACGCTGTATTTACTGTCAACATTACTACTGTCAAACGAAATAGTAGATTTTTCTCCTAGATAGTGCACTCAAGTAATTATTGGGTTAAATTATTCAATAGTAATGTGAAAAGGCCCATTACATGTATCTAAAGTCCTTTAAATATCCCTTATCAGGTTACTATAAAGCGTATTTGATTAGAAATAATTACAGTGTTTTAGGGATTAAAATACTCCTTAACCATCGCGTTTGACTACAGGTAGCAGCAGATGGATGGAGTTTACCACAACAGGACAGTTTAGATTACAAGCAAATAACTAAATAAAACCATTGAATAAATAAAATTCTCAATGACCAAATAAATAAAAAACTTCATCTGTCAGTTAGTATAAGATCACAAACTGAAGAACTTGTCTGGGGATTATTATTTAACTCTGACACCAAATGATGAAAAGATGGCCGTACTGTTTTGTTCTCTGTGTTTGTCTCCTCCTCTCCCTCTTTGGTCTCATTGAGTAATGACTCATCCTCATGGAGACCTTCATCATCTGACTTGTCCTGAAGAAAAAAAAAAAAACCCAGGTCAGGAGCTTAGCGACTTCCTTGTAGATTAACCAGTAATTATAGTATATAGTATAGTGAAATCTGTGATCATCTTGAAACTTTATCTCCATGCATGTGCTGAAATCTGTGTGTGTACGTGTGTATTTGTGAGACCGGCACTGCTATTGTCATGTGATGCTGCCAACAGACAATATATTCTATTCAAACTGGACCTGATGGCTGCTCTTCTGCTTTTGCTGTCGACTTCTTGTTGTATTTTTCAGCTCCTGGAATAAAACCAGAAGAGTCTCCTTCACTGTGGAACACATCATCGACACACACCACCACCAGACTGACACACACGGACGAGGTTCAACAGAAACAGTGGGCTTACCTCCTCTGACGGTCGGGCAGGAACTATGGGCAAAGGTTTCCCCGCCTTCTCTTTGGGGATCATCTTGTTGTCCTACGGAGGACAAAATAAGGAGATTTGTTCCCAATTGGTACCTTAGCGTAGCTTTTCATCACAGTCACTGCATGAAACTGCATTGTTGCTTCGAAAGGGGATCTCTTTCGAAACACAGTACCTGAGTGTGTTCTTTCTCTCTTTGTCTGACTTTGTCATATCCGGCCGTCTTCTTAAACTCCTGTGGAGAGACTGCAGCTTTAGTAATGTAGCAAAAACCGTGTATATTTATATGTGAATATATGCTAACGTGTAGCACTCAGCACTGAGAGGTCCTGTGAACGAACGCATGCCAAACCTCCTCTGTTGGTCTCGGTGGCACCACTGGAGTTTCATTTCTTTCCTTTGTCTCTCGCTGAATCATCGTACTTTTGACCTGGCGAGGATACACACACCCACCCACCCACACACAGACACACACAGTTACACAATATGCCAGAGTGTGACAAAAAGGATGGGCAGCCAGCAGCGAGTCAGTATGTAAAGAGAGGTAAGGTGATAAAGAGGATGTGGTGAAAGAGGAGGAACGCAGACGGGGGAGAGAGAGACGGGGAATGATCAACTGTGTGTGTGTCTGTGTGTGTGGTTACCGGTGATGCAGGAAGGATGCAAAAAATAGACTCACCGTTTTCTGCCCCTCGTTCTCTGTGAGTGTTTCTCTCTCCTCGTCTTCTTTCTGAACACAAGGACAGCACATATGAGCCAATGTACGAAAGACAATCACATTAACCTTTACTACAACCGCAGCTAAAAAAAAACTAACAAAAACACCTCCACCTTCACCGTCGCATCACGAGTTATCACCGATATCATCACTTCACCCATCACCTCACCAACACCAACATTGACAGTAGACACGTTGAACATCAATAATTACTTTATTTGCAGAGCGGAACAGGTTCAGTTTGGACATGGCTCCACTGACGCCACCCTGAGGGGAAAGGAAAAAATCATAACATTTTTCACATTTCTCAGTGTTTTACGCTTGCTTTTCCAGATGCATGCCACCAATTCAAGTGAACGACAAGTTGGCACCGTTACGCGTACAAATGCCTCGTCACAGGCCGCCAGAGAGAAGCTAAGACTGATGACATTCCAAAGAAACGAGATCAGCCACGCAATCACATGACGGTAGGTGATAACAGGAAACAAATGTTTGGATGTTCCCCGCAACACTGACTTGACAGAGAAATTAACCAAACACCTCAACAAGACCAGGCACGGTCTGTTAGGCCTGAGCATTCTACAGCCTGCAGGGAAAATGGCATCTCAGACAGTTTGACTAAGTGACTTCATGTATCTGGATGTAGCTCTGATGTCACCGTCTCCAATTAGGTTCAGCTCTTCCCGTGGGGACCCAAAGCCTTCCATCCAGCATATTGTAGGTCTATCCAACTACTACCCTGATCAGAAGCGGAGGCGTATAAAATGTTTGGAATGTAAACTCAAGAGCTCCGGAGCGCATATGGAATCTGTGAAATACATAACACCGCCCTGACGTATTCAACACCAACCACCGTGATCTGACCGTATCATATATGTTCTGTACATCTACTGCACGCTGAGCGACAACACACTTCAACACAGACAGCCTGTCAGCATCACCACGGACTTTTTATAAGCCGTCATAACCAGGATCACAAAACAATGCAAAATTCATGTGAGAAATGAGAAAAAATCCAGTCACGGTTAAAGTCACAGTGAAACAGGAACAACCACATGTGGTCAAAGTACCTGTTTGTGGGCTGAGGGCTTCTCTTTGCTCGAAGGAGGATCCTCATCATCCGAGTCCGCGGGTTTCTCATGCTGACATGACAGAATAAAATGTACTCATTTTCTCTACAATGCACAATCGAACTGTGTGTATTTCTTTACTCCTTCCGTTATTTCCCAAATGTTATCAAACGTGTGTTATTTAAACTTTGCTTACTTTGTTTGCAGGCCGAAATGGATTCAGCTTCGTCATTGCCTCAGCAAATTTACTCTGAAAATCAAATGAAACGCATGAAAAAGACATGAAACAGGAGCGTCTACGTCGCTGAGTCTCATCCAGGAGGTTGAAAGAGTTAACAAACCTGTTTGTGGCCGTGTTGGCTCTCCACGTTTTCGAATGTCTCCTCATCATCAGAGTCAGAGTTCTTCTGCAGATGGAGAAAAAATGTTCACTGTGACACTTTTTACACGGCCACAGTGTTAATACACCACATGGGTCAAGCATGGCCCACGTCAAGGAATCTGTAAAATAAAGACATGAATTTTTCTCCAGGTTACCCACCTTCTTGCTTTTGTCCTTCTCTGGGTAGGCCACATTTTCATAAATCGGTTCTTTGTCGCTCTTATCCTTTTCCTGATATGTTCAATAAAACGTCATCAGCATCAAAGTCTGACCCACATACTGTGTGACCATATGTATGAAACGTGACGTGAGAGGGAGAGAACCTGACCTGAGTTGAGGATTGAAAAGGATTCCTCAGGATCTTTGACGTCACTCCACCCTGACAGACAAATCAGGACAAATCAGTGTCTTGAGCGGATGTTATTTTTACACTTAATTCCACACAAAACGAGAACTCGAGAGAAAACAAACAAGAATCTGTCACCTTTGCCGGCTTCTCTGAGAGACTGTCAGTGCTGACTGAGAGCTCGCTGTCCACTGACAAATTATCCTGAAACAGACAAGACAGACATTAGGGTTACTTTTATTTTATTTTTTAAAATAACAACAGAGTAACTATTTAACGGAGAAATTCACAAATGTGGAAAAACTATTCTTTATAAAGACACTAAAAGATTGGAGATGATGTGTCCTGATGAATTCAAGGGTGATGAATGAAAAGAAATATTATGGTTTTGTCTCATATTATGAGAAATACCTAAAATCCTTCAATATGGATATTTGGATTTTAGACTAATTCTCTTACCTGAGATTGAGATTTGGAACCTAAGAGCTTGGGTTTTTTGAAGACGCCACTGAAGATTCCCCCTTTCTCCTGAAGAAATATGAATGTGAATATGAAAATGAATTCTTCTGTGTGATGTCAATCGCATGAAGAAAGTGCTGCTGTTTTAATCTACTCTTACCTTGTTGTTGTTCTCAGAAAGATTGTCAGTGCTGCCCGAGAGGTCGCTGTCTACTGACAAATCATCCTGAAACAGACATGACAGACATGAGGGTTTTTTAATTTACTTTTAAAATCAGAGTTATTATTAAATGGATAAAAGCACAAGTGTGGGAAAATTTACTCTTTACATGGTACAAAAAGGTTTGAAATGGGACAGATGAAGATATTCTGATGTGTCCTGATGAATTCAAGGGTGATTAAATTTAAAGAAATATTACGGTTTTGTCTCATATTATGAGAAATACCTAAAATCCTTCGATATGGATATTTGGATTTTAGACAAATTTTCTTACCTGAGATTGAGATTTGGAACCTAAGAGCTTTGTTTTTTTGAAGACACCACTGAAGATTCCCCCTTTCTCCTGGGAATATATGAATGTCAATATGTGTATTAATTCTTCTATTTGATGTCAATCGTAAGAGGAAAGAGCTGCTGGTTTAATCTAATCTTACCTTGTTGTTGTTCTCAGAGAGATTGTCAGTGCTGCCCGAGAGGTCGCTTTGTACGGACAACTCATCCTACAGGGGACAAGAGGATGTCATCTAGCAGTAATTAAAATCATTTTTCACCTCCAAGGTCACTCCATGACATTCACCTGTGACTGAGACCGCGATCCAAGAGGCTTTGGAGATTTTTTAAATATTCCGCCGAACATTCCTCCCGTTTCCTGGAAAACAAACACAAGGTTAGAGTCAAAAACGTCCACAACACAGCATCTCTGTCATGTCACACAGGGATTTAGTCCTTCACACAGCAGCCAGAACTCAGGTTCAATATGCTGACACGTGCACAAATGCCCGCACCCCCCGCCCCACCCTGAACAGACAAACACACTTCTCAAACTCTCCATTCAATATGGCCAGCTCTGGTCATTTCGCTTACAGGACATCAGAATCATCTACAGTATTAAACCTGACATTAGACCTGCAGTCATTGATATTCTGAATTCAAAGTTATTATCAGCATCTTTTTTCAAATAAACTGAAAAAGGGTTACTGGAGTAAATGTTATTACATTTGCAGTACAAGCTACTGCGCTTTTGTTTTTTAAAAAATAAATAAATAAATACATACAAAAATACGTTAAGTGTGCAGTTCCATTAGCAACAATAACCACAACAGCTGAATATGAAGAAACAAAAATGAGTGGTAACTGACGAGGCTGACCTTTGTGCTCTTGTCCGTCAGACTGTCATTACTGGCCGAGAGCGTGACGTCCAAAAGATCCTAAAACATAGAAAATAAAGATTCAGCCTCCTTCTCAAATAACACAACACCGGGCGAGCATTTAGCTGCTGAACATGAGATGACTGTGTTTCACCTGCGAAGGCCTGCGGGTTCGTTTCAGGATCCCACCCAGTATGCCTGTTTTCTCCTGAATACAAAAAGAGGACATGAAGGTTTAGTTTCCCCGACTGAAGAAAAACAATGGTGGAGAAATGAAAAATATGATGAAGCTGAAAACAAACTGACCTTTGATGAGATGTTATCGGGTAAACTCTCGCTGCTGGCAGACAATTGTGTGTTGTTCACTGAGAGTGTGGCCTGCAAAAAAATGTTCATGAGCTCACTTTCGTCCATTTTGAAGTTGCTTGTCGAGCGTGGGGACTTGAACAATGGTACATCAAGTGATGGACTGTTGTTTGAATTTTACCAATAAGAAAGCCATTACGCACCTGTCCTACTCCATCCTTGGTGGGTTTGCCGGATTTCTTAAACATTCCTTTAAACACACTTCCTTTCTCCTGAAACATGAATAAATATATCCATACAGATGTTGATTGTACTCAATAACAGTGATTTATCACACCATTGATTTTGCTTATGGATGTGATCGGAACATTGAAATAAAGCAATTGGCAGAGAAATCCCACCGGCTGCTTGATTAACTCACCTTGGTGTTGTTGTCATCTGTCAGACTGTCGTTGCTCTTTGAGAGCTCACTGTTGGTCAACAAACTGTCCTGTAAAGTCAACAGAATTTATTAGGGGACGTTAAATCACACAGTAGAACTCAAAACTACTTTAAAACTACTTACTACATGACTGTTTTGGAAAAGTATTCAATAAATTCCTTAATAATTGAACTATGTGTGTACATTAACTTTTAAACGAGTGAAAACTTTCTAAATGAGCATGTAAATATCACAGCATAACATAAAATTTATACAAACATGATTTCTCATCATCATTTGCTTGCTGCCTTAAAAACAAATATGACATTCTATCATAATAACACATAAATAACATCACCTCCACATGGACAGATGTTTCGGTCGACTTGGTAGACTTCTTGAACATACCACCAAATAATGCTGCCTTTGCCTGAAAATGCAAAAGAAAAACATAATTGTAAAGGTTTAATGACTGAAGTTTCATCTGAGGAATGTCAAATATAAAAACATATCACCAATCTGGCTATTTACTTTAGGCCACCATGGTTACATAAGAATGAATGACAGTGGGCAACCTGCTGTCATGACTAATGAGGCAGAAGCTTTTATCTGTTCCAATGATGATGAGCTGGGCAAAGATGAAGAGTGATTGACAACTTGATTGATGGGTTACCAGATGAAAGCTTGGATTAATTCTGAAACTCTTTTCTGACACCTGATACTTTAACCACTTCAAACTCAGGGGTAACCACCGATAGGTCAACGAAAGTCTATGATGCATTCTATGGAAATCTGTATAAAATGATACCCAAAACATATACTGTATATACATATAGAGACAGAGAAAGTAAGGCAAATTTAAAAATCCACAGCTTTAAAGAGTAGCAGTTACTGTAATGAATGTAATGCAAATTTATATGCATTTTTATGAGGTATTTTCAGACATTAACGGGTTATTAATGTGAAAAAATAAATGTTTCCAATGTCTTTAAATACCCTTCAAATATTAGCCTTAAAGTGTACACAATTATCATATCATCCAACAGTTTAGGAGGTTAATTATACTGATAAAACGCCTGTAAAGTAGATAACACAATCTCAAATGTAGGTGAACTCCTACATGTGCGTTTCCTGATTATTTAGACTCGCTATAAACTGAAACAGAGTTTCGTTGGCTGAGTTTACGGAGTAGTCCACCTCTGAACCTCGAAGGGTAAAAATGAACATTACAAAGAGCGAAATCTGGTGCAAAGTATGTAGACATCCAGCCGAAACATTTGTTAAAGGTGATAACTTACGGCGACATCTCCTCCTGTGTCACACTCCAGATCCAGATCACCGTATCGATCCTGTCAAAATACAAGCATTCGAGCATGTCATTAAACGCCTCATTCAAAACACAACGACGCGACGAGCCGCTGGTAAATATGAGAAGACGACAAACATTCACGTAAACTCACCATGACTGTAGCTACCTCCAAAAAGAAGTGCTGCTGCTCTTTTTTTGTTGTTGTTGTCGTAATTCAACAGCCACGGTTCAATATTTTGCACTTCCAGTCCGTCCTTCCTGGACCGATGAGGGTTTGTTGTGTTTAAGCTCCGGCTGTGGAGTGAAGGTCCTCCCTGCTCCTGAAAAAAAGGAAAAGACACACAAACACCCACCCACACACACACACACACTGAGAAACTTGCGTTGCTTTTCACAAACATTTGAGACAGCTTTCAAGTGGTAGATCCTGTTCTTCCTCTCACCTGGGCAGCTGTTTGCCAGTTGGAGGCGTGGCTTCACCTGCGGGTTTCGCTCACCTGGTGGTGCCTTTAAGTGCCGCTGTAAATTTGCCATCACTGATCAGAACGCAGCACCAGGCTACTGATTTTTAGCTAAATTAGATGCTGCTTTTCTCTGTTTATTCTTAATTTTGCTAACTTTGGAAAAATAATTGATTAAAATCTTAATTTTAATTTACGGAAAAAATTCTAAAAGAAATGTAGGAAATAAATATTAAGATTTATTCACTTTTGTTGGATCGCAGGAAATTCATACATAGTTAAGTACAGTTCATTAGCATTTTTCACACGGAAGAGTTTCGTGGACATAATTTAAACGTTGCCTTTCTTTTTAAATAAAAATCTATTAAATCTTACACAAAAACAAGCCTATGTCCTGTCAAAAAATGGTTAGTTGGTGATAGTTTGTGCACACACGCATACACACACACACAAAGACGCCACAAATACCACATGAAAAGGATGCGTTTCTAAAGCGAACTCATTTGATCTCAGTGTTTAGGGTTTGTTTACTTTCCTGAGGTTTATTGACTTAACATGTTTTATCATATTGAATAGGTTTAATTATTACCTCGGTGGAAACAATTCAGTACAGATAGTAAAGCTGTAAATCTATTAGACGATAAGATCTATTTACCATCTCACTTCAATGTCCATAAAACGTGTCAGGTAGCGAATATAACTAATTCTCGACTGTTTGTTTGCACATAGGCTGTAATTCATTCAAAAATAATATGATATGTATAATTCATGGCATCATCAATGACAAGTCACAGAGTGGAGCAGTTATTTATTGAAGAAAAAAGATAAAAGTCATTGCTAAATATTTCTTTATTTCCATGTAGTGTGATTTCCCACATTCCCAATACATGTATATAATAGTGTGTATAATTTTCAAATAAGAACCGACTAAAGAAAAAAAAGTAACAGATGATTATATTGCATAGCCCACATTTTTAAAGCTTCCTTAACCTCTTATTACATTTGCTTACTGTCTAAATTAAAGGCACGTGTAAACATATGACAGAGGAGCATTGTGATTATTATTATTATATAGATATATGTGCTTTTAGCCATTCAACAGAGTACATTTATTGCATATTTCCGATATTGCATTTGATGCAGCGATAAAGCTTTTGCAGGATTACTCCTTCCAGGAGAGGAAGTAGAGTTTTCCTTGTTGGTCACCACAAACCAGCTCACTGGGGTTTGCTGGGTTCACCTCTAAAGCCACAACGGGCCCCCCACACACAAACATACCCACCTGAAGGAAGAGAGACAGAGATAAGAGTCCATTATTCAAAGAACATTCCAATAATTCACTGTATACATTCTCGGTCTCCGTCTCACCTGTTTCTTAGTTTTTCTGTCCCACAGCTTCACTGTCCTGTCGTAGGAGGCTGAGATGATGTTACTGTTAGTGAGTTTCAGCACACTGATCCGGTCACCGTGGGTCTGGAGATTAAACAATATGGGCATTAATAATCACAGCAAAAACCCTGGTAACTAACACTTATTGTTAATGTTGTTTCTAACATTTTTGGAGAAACGATGGAAGGACTCTGCCATGTCATGTCTCCTGGTGTTATATCCTAAAATTCCTTGTTTAACAGAACACAAAAAATGCTGACTACGGAGTGTTTTAAATATAACATTATGTATCTGCTAAGAGACCTAAAAAGCTCACAAGTCTTATTCTTGATAACAAAACCTGTAACACGTTTCCCCACCCCTAAAAATGTAATTCCGACCTCCCTTCAGATAGAGAATCGATTAATGTATCAAGCTCTTACAGGTTTTCTGCTGCTCCAAGAGGCAATTGCTGGGGGTTGGTTGTACCACATGTTTCCCTTAACATCTCCACACACCACAAACTCTGTTGGAACACAAAACACATTAGAGAGTCACAAGTGCAAACTAAAGAAAACAAAATCGAATCATCTGCGCTGCTACGGTATGTGGTATGGGCTCTACCAGGTGAGCCCCAGGGGCACTCGTCACTTTTTTTTAACCTTATTTTTTCATCTTAAGCATCCTTGTAACAAGATGAACCAACGGTGGTAGCAGTACTAGTCAGTGGCAATAGTGTATGTATTCACAAAGGTAGCAGTAATGGTAGCAATAGTAGTATTAGCTGCAGTCAAAGTATTATGTCATAGTAGCTACCTGCATCCACAGTGCTGGCTGTTATGGTTGGTCCCTTTTTGTCCTCTTCGTCCATCTTCAGATTATCCAAAGAGCAGAAAGATGAACTGAGAAAACTTCCCGGGCCCATGGCAAACTGGGAGAGAGAGAGAGAACAACAGAGTCATGTGAACAAATACAATTTTATTTCGCTAAAAACAATTATGATGTCAGCTTCACAATAGGTTTGAGTCATTTTTTTTGGCTGTAGAGACTGAGGCACTGAGGCAAAAAATCTAAACAAACTCTGCTTTAGGGAATACCACTACCAGCAACTGTACAAACCACACATGAAAGTACCATACTGATTTTCTTTTGGCATGTTTATGTGGAGGCAGTGTGATGGTGACACGAGAGGCCCGTTGCGTTAAACTCACCATGAACCCGAGGGTAATGTCTCCCTGTTTTTCACCCACCAACCAAAAGCTTTTGTCATCATTATGGATAATGTTCAGAAGACGCACCTGCTGGCTCCAGCTGCCATTAAGACAAAAATGTAAAACATTTACAAGTGTTGTGACTGTACTTATACACATATAATAATATATATATATAATATATTGGTTAATTATTTTATAGATAAAACCCCTCATTGCAGAGAAAACCAACCATACATAAGAAAAAAGCGGAATTGCTGACAAAAATGGAACCTGCTTCATTAGGATTATACAGTACATGTCTATTCATAATATCCTTGCGCAAAACAAACCTCTTTACTCAGAAAGGAAACAATAGAACAAACTGACAAACAACCAAAGAAACTTCAAAATGCAAGTTATTACTAAACAAAGATTTTGGTGTGTTGCATTACTTAGAGACTTTGGAGGTCCAGTCATCTTCTTTGCATAGGGGAGCGAATATCATCCCACTGTCGGACACACCAATCAGGATAGAGCAGTAGCTGATGTGGGTCACTGGACTGCTCATTTTGTGTGTGGATACTTTCACCAAGCTGGGAGCAAAAAGGTAAAGCAGGAAGAATGATTAGACAACTATCTGACTAGACAAAAGACAGAAAGGGTATCAACAATTGTAGCAATACTCCTATTTCAATCATTTATGGCATGAATATCAGACATTCAGTGTATGAAATGTGAAGCTTTCCATCTTTTCTCATGTTATTTTGAATTTAATCACTCCTGGCTAGGCATTGTTGGGCAGAGAAAATGGGTTGTAACTAATTACGAATTATGATGAACAAAGTCTGTAAGTTTGAACAACGTTTGGATACCCCTACGTATGCCAGAAAAAAATGGTTTACTGTATAAATGGGATTGTGTTGCATTAGTGTTTAACCTTGCGGTGCTGTGCTGATGATTCCACACCGGTTTCCACAAAGTAATGGACGGTTGCTGGCAGCTGACAGCAAACTGTCCATCAGGCATGGAGCAGATGGCTATGACTGAGCTGTCGGACACCTGACAAACAAACAATAATAACAACTAATCTACCAAACACTTTGAACTGGCAAATGTAATTAATGCACCTCTAATGAAAGAGCCATTTGGTGCAGTGTCATTTTATGCCAAACACACCAAACAGGTACACAAACATAAAAATAGCATGTATACAATTTTTTCCATACCTGCTTGTGGCCAACCAGAGAATTGTGCTGCCATAACTCCAGCAAACCTGATTCATAGCCAGCGAGCAGCAGGTTGTCCCTCTGAAGGAAGTACACAGCTGTAACAGAGCCCCTAAGGCTGGATGAACTCTCTGCAAGAAGGGAACAGAGCCTTATAAACAAACCTCAGAGTATTTATTAGAACTGCACAATCAGGGGTACAAGAATTGTAGCTTCCAGTTATCTTAATGTGATAATACTTAACTTTTATGATTAAAGAATATTGAAAACCTACTTTCATGGGGTTTGTGTTGTACAAATAAAGTGACGGTGTATGATTGTTCATTAATTGTGTATGACCTAACATATCTGGGAATACTATGACTGTTGCTGACTTAAATAAGGCTACTACAGCATGGAATGTCAGATACAAGAGACACACAAGTTTCTACAGTACTTAGTCGTTCCCCACATTGCTAACACCACAACAGCATCAAACATTAAGGAGTGCTCCCAAAAGATCACACTGACAACAGATGACATCACTTTGTTGTGGCAGTTGCATTCTGCATTGAACTGTGTGCGTTTCTTTGCCAACCTGCTGTTATCATCTCCCACTACCATTAGATGTCAGTCGTGAAAGAAAAACCCCCCAAAAACTAAGGATTATGGCTTCAACATCATTGTGTGAGTTATTGAGGCTTTGTGTTATTTCATTCCTCATAACACATAAATCCTCACAGACAAGTATGATGTGAACAACTCGCACCAAAACAATGGCAATAGGTAAGAGCATTTCCATTATGCAGGCAACTTCATTTCATTTGTTTTAATTCGGTTTTATGCTGTGGATGCATTCTTATTCAGGAGAAAATCCAATTTATATAGACTTAATATATGTGTATATATATATATATATATATATATATATATAGGACCAATAT
>OMNV01001692.1:108838-196177 GCA_900303265.1 Brotula barbata
TATAGGACCCAAAATCTGTTACCTTTTGACCATGGCCAGCATCTCAAAGTGCAGTCTTCAGACACAGTGAGGACTTCTGGGGTTACCCGTTTGGGGACGACCACATGTATCCCACCGCTGTGACCTTGGAAACTGCTGAAGTGCTTCACCTGTATGGAAAGAAACAGCTTTCAACGAGGAATTAAAGAAGCCAATGTCTCGTTTCTTGTGTAGAATCCTAATGAGATTATATTTGTTACTCTTCATATACTGAGTCTGAATCAAGGTTAAAAAAAATATTACAAAATGAAATGCTACAGCTATCTATCTATTTGCGATTGTGACAAACCTGGAAGGGTTTCCAAAGTTGCACTGTGCCATCATCAGATGCAGTCGAAACTATCATTTCCTCTGGGATGATTTCTTTGTTCTTGTCTTCAAAAGCAATGTACAAATACAAAATATTAAATACTCAAAATAAGGCTCAGTGAATGAGTCAGTGACTATTACATACTGTATGTATAATGTCAAAGAGATGGAAGGAGACTGTGCGTGTGCACTTCACGGACCTTTATTTGGGAGAATAGAGCAGTGATGAATGCGCTGGTTATGTGCAGTAATGTGGCAAATTTCAATGCTGGTTTCCCAGTTCCAAACATGCAGCGCCCCATCTGCACAGCCTGAGATCACGTACGGGCCCTGCACACAGCAAACCGAAAAAATCAACACATCCATCCATCCATCCATCCGTCCATCTATCTATCTAATTTATCGAACAGGCTGCTCACCTGACAACTGATGGAGGTGAGAGGATTCTTCCAGCAGATTTCTCTGACACTCCTGCCTGCCTCCAGGTCCCACACACAAATCCTCCCATCATTTGAGGAGCTTAGCTGGAAAGAGGAAAGAGGAAGTCCATTTAGTGAACAAAACAGCACTATAAGGTGACTTTCAAATAACTTTTAAAGGTAGGATGACTTGATGAAGAGGAAATAGGATGCAGAGTAATATAAAGACGCCTCACCACACAGTCTGAGGTCCAAACACACCCGGTGATCCAGTCTCTGTGAGAGTGAAGGAGCGACTTAGAAAGAGCAGGAGGTGATGAACTCACATCCCACAGCATCAGGGCCTGAGACAAAGACATACTTATGAATACAACAGGATTTAGGGTCTTGTTTTTACTTTTATAACCAGTACATCTTTATCAGTCAAGTCAGTTGAAACAGATCGGAAAGATATTGGTTTTGTTTTCACATCAAATAAAGGCTCAGGATGATAAACAAAACTCTACAATTTAGCAACTTTTCATATGAATAATAATCAATAAACCTACTGTATCAACACAACATGAACACACACACACACACACACACACACACAAACCTACCTGATCTTTTCCACCAGACAGTAGCTCTCCATTATCAGGGCTGAAAGCAAGACAGGTGACTCCTCCAGTGTGTCCTCTCAGCACAGAGGTGACAGTGGGGACCACCCAGGGGTCAGCAGTCAGATCGTTCACTGACCACAGAGCAACGGTGAAATCATCTGCGTCACAAGGAAACAAGAAGAGAAAAATTAGCCAACAGTGTTTTTGGACTTATCTTATTCCCAAAAATACCACACTGTCATCACACAGGAAATACCATGCTACTTTTCATCACTGCTGCGACGTACCCGATGCTGAAGCCAGGTATGAAGAGTTTTGGGCCAGTGCCACGATGGGGCCTTGCTGCAGTCCAAAATCTCCCATCAGTGCCAGACCATCCAGTATTTCCTTCTGCCCTCCTTGTTTCTTCCAGAGCATCAGACGTTTGTCTGCTCCTCCAGACACCAGCAGCTCAGGACCCACCTCCTCTCCTTCCAAACGGAGCCACAGCAGGGAGAGCATGGATTCCCACAGGTCTTCAGTGGCCCACAACCTCTCACCTGTAACCCAAAACAAAGCACTATGGTTAATTTGTAGTTCAACGTAGATTTGGATAGCAGAGTTGGGCTTCCAAAAACAGATCAGATTCTAACCCACTTCATATGGTCTAGAATGTCCTATTCAACATTTCTTTTGATATTCAAAAGATGTGTTTTTGATGTTATAATCAAATTTGTTTGTCATTTTCCCCATTATGACTGCACAAAAATGCAACATTTCAGAAAGTAAACATTCCACGCTTTAAAATAAAGCATACATAAGAAGATTTGTGTTGATTGAACAACCCAAATAATGGGGTGGGAGGCAGAGTATTAGGAACACCTGTCAATAATAATGCTTATATAATGGTGGCACTAACTATGGCCACAGTAACTACTTTGAGTTAAATCAGCTTTACACAGTGTTACACCACACTGGATTGTATTGAAGAAGATGGCCACTGAGTGTACATACTTGAATCAAGGCTGAAGAGTTTGATGCCTTCACCGTGGTATCCTACAGCCACAAAGTCTCCGTTTACAGCCACACATTGAGCAGCGGGCTCAGAATTTGCTGCTGCCTTCAGTTTCTTCTGAGGAGGCTCATGCTCACACTGCAACACAAAGGAACAACAGTTTGAAGAGGAAATTTTCACACAGTGTCATTTTAAAATTATTTCAAGTCCCGCATCTAATAGGAGGACTTCATCTTTTTGTCCAAATTCATAAATATTACATATATATATATATATATATAGCTAAAATAATTGAAGATGAGCTAAGCAAAATGTATGTTAAGTTATAGTTGAATAAATGATTCATCAGCAGCTTACTTCTTCCTTTTTGAAGGCAGTCACTGATTGGCCCAGTCCCCCTGACCACACATGGAGCTGTTTTAGAGCAACACAAGAAAAAAAATGGTCATTTACTTCAAAATAAGTTTGCATTTGTGTACCTTGGTTTGTGGTTGTATACATGTGTAAAATACTTTCATAGCAAACTTGGATGTCATATTTTACATGATTCACACTGACATACAGAGTTAGATTAAAGTTCTCTTATCCAGTGAAGGCATTGCAGCCAACGTCTCACCGTGTGATCAGAGCCGGCGCTCAGCAGCATGGCTCCATTATCTAGGAAGGTGAGAGCATCTGTGGATCCACAGTGAGCCTGGAAACGCCCGACACATGTGGAGTTGAGCACTGACCAGACCCTCACCTCTCCACACACAGATCCAGAACAGAGCATGGAGGAGAAGGGGGAGAAGCTCAGGCTGCGAACAGACCGCTTGTGTCCAGTCAGCGGCTAAAGGAAGAAGAAGAGAAGAAGAAGGAAGAAACCAACAGAGATGGAAGAGTGGTTTTATTACAACAACAACAACCAACTGCCATCCTGGATCAGTTTTGGCTCGAAAGTGACCACAAAATTCTGTTGATCTCTGTTCACTCACAGACAGTTTTTTATTCTGGAGCCACTTCCACACTATCACCTCCCCATTCCAGCAACCAGCAGCCAACATACTACCTTCTGGATCAAAAGTCACGCAATTTAAAGGGCAAGTGCTTGGCAGGGCTGCTACCTCATGACCTTTAGCCGAGGACCACACCTACAGAACAGAAAGGTACATTTCACAACAGACTAATTTAGTAATAATAGCAGCAAGTTATACTTTAATATGAATTAAGTAAGACTAACTTTCAGCATTAAGTCCAGCGACACAGTTGCAAGGTACTTCCTGTCCGCAGTGATATCACTTCCCGTTATAGTATTAGTGTGGCCTTCAATTAGAGCAGTCCTGCAAAGAAGAATCAACGTTGGTTGATGCTTTTGCAGCGAATGTGATAATGAAGATGCAATGAAGTGTTCTTCCATTATTTCTCTGACCTGCAGCCATTCTCAATGTCCCAGGTCTCTATTCGTCCATCAAAGGAAGTAGTAGCTAGATGTCCATCCCGCAGGAACATACAGCTGGAGATGCCATCACAGGTGCTCACCAGTGACTTCACTTCCTGTTCACAGCCAGGAGAAAAGACATGTGTAATGCTATTTACACTTAATAAGATAAAAAAAACTCTTAAATCATGATGAAATTACTAAGTATACAACAGGCTACACGAGGAAGGACATAAAATTCTTTCCGACAGTTGTAATTAACGTGCGTTCGTACCTGTCCTGTCTGTGTGTGGATAGCATGCAGCGTTCCCTGCACTGTACAGACCACTATCTGACTTTCATCTGGGCTCACAGCAACACAGGTAGGTTCAGAGGAGAATGTTGACATGAGCTGGCTGAGGTAAACACACAGGACCGACAATACTCCTCAGTACAATGACATTGAATAGAAACTTACAGAGCTACCAAGGAAAGTGACACCTCAATGGATATTATGAATACTTTGTCAACTGTAAAAAAAAATAAATTAAATTAATTTATTAAAAAAACATCTTTGAAACAAATAAATTATTTTTCTTTTAAGTCATATATTGCCACCACGAGACAATTTGTCTGATTAATTTGTGTGAACTAAATGTATATTCATTAATCGTTTCAGGTCTATCTGGAAGCAAACAACCAGCTCACCAGGTCTCCTGAGTCTGATTGTCATTATTTAGCCACTTGACTACCCGGACGCCTCCCTTTCCCATCATGCCCTGTGCCCAGATGTGAGCAGAAGTTTGCAAAGGTTCATTGAGGGCCTGCTGGATGAAAAGAGCCGGCCAGGAGGAGAGCAGGGTTGCGTGACGCCGAATGAAACTGTGGCAGTCCTTCAGATCACGACAGGAGGTGACTGAGAGAAAGAAAAACAAGCAGTATTAAAAAAAAAACAAAAAAACATTATACAACAAATAGAATGGGACACAACAGACACACATTTACCTGCAGTTACAGCATTTTGATCCTTTTCTGCAAGAAGGACAGGATTGAACAAGATTCAAACACGACATTTTTTTACATTTCAATTAACACGACACCTTTTTTATGCAGTTGCACATAAGGAACTGTGAGGCCCAAAGGCTGTTTAAAGTAATAGATTATTTACACAAATAGAATGATCAAGTGTGCACCGAAAGCTCACCGTAACAGCCGTAGACCTTAAGAAGATGGTGCAGGAGGCCATGGCGTACATTAGCGTATACAAAGTAGTAGTTGGAGAGCAGGAGGTATAGTACCTCCCTTTGGTCACTTTCAATCTACACAAGGCAAAATAAAAGCAAAAAACAATTACAAAGTATCGTTGGTAACTGGCATGGCAAATATGTATCAAACGCGTCAGATTCAGAAGCTCTTTTTGGACTAAACAGGAATAAAACTCTACAATTTATTTACGTAAAGTGTGATGATGGGCACTAACCAGGTATGAAGGCAAGTGCTTTATATAGTTAGCCTCGCAATGAAGGAACGTATCTGTTCCCTGTGGATCAGCTAGCACCAAGAGATGAGCTGTGGACAGAGACAATGCAGTAATAAACACACAGCCTCACATAGGAATATAAAGTCTTAAAGTTTGTGTATTGTGCCAAGCTAATAGCGCACTTTACCTGCCAACAGACAGTGAGCTCTGACTCTGTCAGATTGTGCCTGGAGGAAAAAGTCTTCAAACGCCTGCTTCACCTCTGGATTGGTGGGAGTCAGGAGGTCGTCAGGGTCATGGCAATGAGATGGACTAATCAGACTGCAGGTAAAGATCCAAAAATGTTTAATATCTCATCCTACAGGAACGTTGATATTTTTACTCAAGTCAGTATAAGTTTATATTCATGAAAAGTATAAAAGAATAATGAAAAGCAAAACAAATTAAAAAGAATAATGAAAAAGTTATGGAATTTTTTGCACGAAAAACGAGAATACGTCAAATTCCCCACTGGTGTATACATGACACAAACCGGATGATGGGCTGAGCAATTGTTTTTCTTTTATAGTTTGCAGTCAGAAATTGTTATCCCGGGGGATTCATTATAATAATCTTCCTCCTTCTTCCTTTACACTTCTACTGGGATTTGTACCTTCGTAAACTCTGCACTATACGGGTGAATGTTGCCATGGGGACGCGTCCTTTGGGCTTCATGGACAATTGCACCGCTTCTTGCCATGTGACCTCAGTGCCTCGTGAGGATATGTCATTGCACGTGTTCAGTATAGAGTATAAATCACTCTCCCGCAAACCTGTGGAGCAAGCAGAGAGAACACTTTTTCAGTTTTATATCCATAATTTCATTTGTGATGACCCATTTTGCTGTTGCTCAGAAGGTAAATGAGATCAAGACTGAGCTCTTTATACTGTAGATACATGTGATGTGACCCAGGTGTGATTTTACCGGTTTTGCTGACAGTGATTGCTGCCAGTGCCCAGTGCAGTCCCAGCACACCTCTGTACTGAGAGCACAGTCTGTCCAGGCTGTACTGAACCAACTGGCTCAGAGACTGAGGCAGGCGCTGAAGGTTCTCCTTCAACTGAGACACAAGGACAAATTATTCAATTACTGTCTCTCCCAAGGTTTATTCCTTTTTTTCATACAAGTTACAGACTTTTTGAGGAGTTCCTACAAAACAAAAAGAGGGCCAGCATTTTGGTGTCACATGATAAGGATTTTTTTTGGCAAATATAATTTTAAGAGCTACACGCAATCACTAAATAATAATATACAGAACATCATGTAATAATACATGCAGATCACAGAATTTTTAAACGATATCTTAAATCTATATTGATATTTAAAATATCTCCATTTAATGAAACGGTATAAAAACAGAGGTTTTGTTTCATTTAGTGCTTTAGTAGAAGAAGTAGTAGTAGTAGTGCAACATATACAGTATATGTTACTGTCATATAGTGCAGAATGATATTTTCAAATCTATGAAGCAATTTAAGGGAAAACAAAGAATTTAGGAGATTGTTAATCGTTACCATTTCTCAGTATTAACTAATTCAATTTTGAATTCGCTGGTGATACTATAGTGAAATACTGATATTCTGAAATATTGATATGAAACCTTATCAAAGGAGGCAAAGTTCCTCAGGTCATCACAGGCCAGGTGCAGGTACAGAGGACTCACTGCTCCCTTCTTCATTGTCAATATCTGGAGCTGGACAAGCACACACAAAATACTTTAAACATATATATTTAAACGTAATCGTTTAAAGACAAAAAAATCAGATGAATAATAATGACCGTAGGCCTGCACCTAAATTTGACATGGGTACATCAAGTACAGATGCTTTGCACATTTTCTGAGTTAGACAGTGAAGGGAACGCATGTTACTAGTCACACAAAGTAAAAATTAATTTTCTTTGGGTAAGAACCTGGTTATTGAAGGCAGAGTCATTGAGTTTCTTCCCAAAGGCATCAAGTTCCTTCTGGACTATTTCCTTCCGGTCTGTCATAGAAAGCTGACCCAGGGTGAATAGGATGGACCCCCTCTTCTTAATGAGGGTTTGTAAGAGCGCTGAACCGGTGGTGACACTTAGAACCAAACACAGACCCTGACAACCAAGTGAACCAAAACATGAAACAATCAGAGCCTTGTAAATGATTGATTCAACTTTAAAGCATTGGGGTTTTTATGAAACAAGATATTAGAATTTCTCTATTTGTGCTTTATATATCATTTAGTGTGTTCAGAATAACTGTCTTATTCCTAAATCACTAACCTGTGGAAGCTGCTGTGGGATCCAGTCGGAGCTGATCTGACCCTGGCCATCTTTGACAAAATCCACGCCATCGACCAGCAGTGCTAGAGGTCGGTCCTTCTTTATGTCACTCAACTTAGAGTGAAATTCTGACAGCAAATCTCTGAGATTTAAGAAAAAAATTTTTAGGAGGCATCCTCTGTGAGCAAAGTACAATTTCACACAGATATAAAAATTGCTAATACTTGTAAGTTTGGGGAAGAGGTGATTCTTCCTCAGTTTCCTTCATCTTCCTCAGCCACTGAATGAGACATCGCAGAAGGTTGTCCACAGAGTGAGCTGATTGGCTAGAAGCTGTAGAGTAAGAGATGACATCACAGCCCAATCTTCTCTTGGACTTATCTCCAACTCGGAGAGCATTTGCTAAAGCACCCTGAGTGAAGAAAAGAATATTTCGCTGGGAACAATATGATAAGAAATTATAACAGTGAGACAAATTATAACAGTGAAATATATAACCGTAATGCTAAATAGGAATTTTTAACAGCAGAAATAAAAAATTCTGTTATTTTTTTAAGAATAAATATACAGCAAAACAGAAAAATAATAAACAATGCATTTGAAATAATACTAAGGATTACTTTTAATATCGATTAGGATGGAACCACACACTCTTTCTCCCACACAGGTACCCATACAAATGAATAAGTGATGAGAAGATATTGTTATAATATGATAGTATGAGTAACAGTCTTTGATTGAAGTGTTTTACCATAAAGACAGTTTTGCCCCCTCCAGAAGCTCCATCCACCAGCATCAGGCCTCCCTTGGCCTGAAGCTGCCGGACTTTTACCACAGCCCCACACAGCAGCTTTCCCCTGCCGTAAAACTGCCTCTGCACTGCCCCCTGGTATACCTCCTGCTCACTCACACCAGATGCAACCTCCGCTTCGTCATCCTTCTGTCAGTGGAAAAAGGCTCATCAGGCATTTGTTCTTCTAAACCTGGCACTCATATGAGTTGGATCATTAATGAGTTTTGTATGAGGATGAATGATAAAACTAACTTCCACAAACTGCTTCAGTACAGCTGTCCAAATGTCTTCCAGCACGGCTTTTCCAAAGTCCTCCAGGCCTTTCAGGTAAGCGTTTCCCTCCACAACGCCTCCCCACTGACACTGATATCTGTGACAGAAATTCCATGAATAGTGGGTGGAAATGCTTTGTGTGCTGGTAATAACTAGTACTAGTCCTATAGTTATCAGTTTCTTCAATACACATGTGACTGAAGGCTTACTTTTCGGTGACTTTGACACCACTGTCCAGGATTCTTCTCTTCAGGTCAGCCATTTTACACTCCGCCTCCTTTGACTCAGGGACAAAGTCTGACCTCCACGCCACAGGAATCGACCTGAGAAAGCACAGAGGAAGACAAAATGACAGCATAAAACAAATCAAATTCGTGAACAAAATTAATTTATTTTACAGCAGCGGAAACAAATTAAATGGAACCTCAAATGATTTAGGAAGACATTTAAACTGTAGGGACAAACCAGATTCTGAAATGAGTGACCAGAGTGAAATGTGGAAAATGTAACAATGTGGAAAATGTTACTTGGTAATGTTTGGATCTCGGAAGTAGCAGAACATTCTTTGGTGGGCCGTGTCTGGGTACAGAGCTTGGAACTGACAGATCTCCATCTCAGTGATGGACAGACCAGCAGGGGCTGAGGCCAGCTGCACAGGAGAAAAGATGTCATGCTTTGTTCATTTAAGTAATATTAGCTTCACTTTCAGATGAATTAATGCATTTAATTAAATAAATGTAGAGGATATTCATAATGCAAGGAAATGACACAGTTAAGTTCTACCCAATACCAACAGATCTCACTATTTACACTTCACTAGCATGTACTAGGGACCCTGCTTTGTAATCATTCGTACCGAACACGTATATTTATCTTTACCATGATAGGTCTTACCCAGCTGTACTGTGGCAGGTTTGGAAGTGCTGGGCGGGGGGGCACCAGGCCATACCTCTCTCCCAGAATTCCCACTAGCATCTGGCTGCGGCACACCTCCGACAGACACAGTTCGGCGGTTCGGCTCGACTCCTCCTCTGTCACACCCCACCGAAGTTCCACCTCCTGCAGGTAGAGGCAGTGTGATGCAGCACGGCGCCGGAGCTCTGGGAAAACACTTCTCACCAATATGTCCCGCTCTGCATGCATGTCTCTGAAAGTCGAGGAGATAAACACACGCAGGCCTCGCCACCTACAGACAGAAGTGAGACAAATGAAAAACAATAGAGGATACATTATCAGTTTTGGTACCTTCCTTTTAGAGTCTTATCATGATAACAACTGGCGTAACAGCAAAGATGAGACTCATAGATACAACTTCAAAAGTACTTTCCATGTCCTTTGTAGTTTTTCCTGTCTATTCCCAGGATATATCATCAAAACGTCTTTGTAAAATTAGCTGGACAGGTGATCCCTGGGCCACGGAAGATCTGATTACATGTTGGTAGCAGTCCAGATTAAGGACTTAACTGCTACACTTTACCTTATCTTAGGACTGGCTGGTATTGGGAGGACATCGCTGATGGTCTGAGGGTCTTTGGTACCCTCTGCTGGTGGAATGTTGTACATCTTGTCCAAATGCTCCACATGGTCCAGCAGCCGAGATGATCCTCGTTCTGCCACAAACCTGCTCACATAAACAATCAGTAATGAAAAATGGTTCCAGATATCATAATAAGAACTCCAAGGCTTTGCTGAGGCAGTGGTTTGAGATTTACATTTCTAATAATATCAACTTAATTTGTGTTTGAATGGAAAGACATTTTACCTCAGAGTTTGTTCACTGAAGCCGTTTAGTTCTACAACGTTCCTGTCTGCGGTGGATATATTGTTTCTGTAACGACTTAAAATAACAACAACAGAGGCATTGAGGAAGGGTTAAGAACAGGGGAGGAAACATAATGTATATACTAATACCAATCTATTTACTCGTCTGACATGAAGATTTGCACTACAAGAGCTTTGTTGTTTATGTCTTTCGTATAGCAATTGATGGGCCACACAATATCATTCTTGATCCAAGATTCATTCAGCAAAATGATGTTGTCCACCTGAGACATAAAAACAAGAGAGCATATCAGTGTTTTTTGGACTTAAAAACTAGATACAGTTTCTATTCACTTACTACTCATTTTTCTGTTTCGTTGAGGACTAGTGATTGATAAAATTCATCTTGTTTAGAAAAAAGTAGCATTGACCTCAGAAAGTTGGAAAGGATAAGACCAACAAATACAAAATGAGTGGAGTATGTATAAATAAAGAAACCTTATTTTTCTTTGACAACAGCCTGGAGAGAAGTGCGAAACTTCTATCGCTACATGGAGCGTTGTCTAATGCCTGAAGGAACAGAAAGGGAGGCACGGTAAAGGCATTACATGTCAAGCTACATTGGAAAGTTGGCATGCAAAAGTATAAGGAAATCTCCTGACCTTGATCTGCTTGACCACACTCCTGACGTTATCCAAGAGGACATCTGACTCGATTTTGGCTTCTACAATATTGGAATACTCACAAAGGCACAACCTTGCATCCTCAGCACTGCTACTAATCATCAGAGAGAGCAATACGGCCACCTCCAACCTCTGACAGAATAAGAACAACAACGGTGAATGTTCAATTCAATACAAAACTGTGGTTGAGCAAAAAGTTCATATGTCAATTGTTAATTGGTTAAAAACCAGGCCCTTACAGAGGGAGTCAGGCCATCGTCATTGTTTTTCTTCTGCCTTCTCCTCGTTTCTTTTTTTTCCTCTTCCTTTTCCTCTTCCTCTTCTTCTTCTGCTTCTTCTTCCGCTTCTTCTTCCGCTTCTTCTTCCGCTTCTTCTTCAACTTCTTCTTCCACTTCTTCTTCCACTTCTTCTTCCACTTCTTCTTCCACTTCTTCCTTCTCGCTCGTCTGTTCCTCAGGGTCTGGTGGCAGGCAGAAGTCTGACTTCTGTTTCGAGTTCTCATATTCTCTCATGTCAGTGGATAGCAAGATAACTGTTCGTCCGGGGAGGGGAGGCACGTTGTACTTGCAGGATATCTGAACTGCTGTCTCCAGAGCTTTGCGGTAACGGTCCAACAGAGCGACAGTGTACTGCCTCTGACTGGATGACAGACCAAAAAAAATTTCTTAAAATAACCTTTTCAAGTAGTGTCCGTGAAATCTTACATTTTCCAATTCTAAAAACCAAGTTATTACACTTTTTGGTTCCACTGAATATAAACACATGTAGAACACAATCCTGTTAACGGAAGTGAAGCTGAAAAGGAACCAGCTGTAAAATCACCTTGAGGTGTTTACTTCATAAGTGACTTAGCTAAAGGGGACCCAGGTCTCATTTTGGTCCTCTTTGCATTGACAAGATCTCAGACCTTACACAAAGTGAACTGTCGTTTACAGGGGTCTTAGTTTGTTGCGCTTTGGGAAATACACTGGTCAAAGTTCCATAAAATGATGGCTGCTTGACCTAAACTTAGTGTTCCTATTTTGAAAGCCCCACTACATGGCATCTTTAAATACCACATGACTTTTCATCTGCCCAAACACTTCCTGTTTATAAGAATGTGAATGATAAACTGAACAGTTTCACTTCTACTTCTGGTGATTTTGCTTCAATTCAGTTGCTTCGAAAAATAAACTCCAAATCCTAAACCCAATCATGGCCTAACCTAATCCTAACTGCTCTTAAACCGCTAATGTTTTTTTTTGAAGAAGAAGTGTCTGAGAGTCTCCAAAATAAAATAAAAAAAAGATTAAACAAGACATCTTAAGGATTATCACTGTAAATATGGAATGCAGAGCCACGTAATAAGGTAATCGACAGTATTATATTATATCTGTTTGAAAACATTTGTAAAGAAAATGGTTGACACTCTTAATAAATAATACAATTAACTTAATAAATAATATATTCATTAATATTTCGATTTATGAATATTGTAACACCTACTTTGCCTTTTTGAATAGAGCCTTCTTCAGGCTGTACATGCGATAGATAAAGGGAACTCCAAGAGTCACCCTCATCCTCTGCCTTGGGGTCGTCTCCCACTCCATACGCCTGAAGCGCCTACTCTTGGGAATCTTCTTCAGGATCCCCTTTAAGATTTCCACAGTGGAGGGGATCGCTTTCTGTGATACTGCGGCTGGAGGATACAGAGGTAAATAGGAGGTACTCTATGTGGATGTATTTTCTAGATGGACTGCATTAATCAAAATCTTTGTTTCAGGAATAATATGCATTTCAGTTGTAAATAAGTGGAGCTTACCCAATGCATTGAGCTCCATGATGACTTTATAGGCAGCCAGGAATCTGAAGGGGAATTGTCGACTCTGAATAATTGATTTCTGTAAACACATCAAAGTCGGAACATGTCATTAATATAAGAGATCAACAAAATTGAAATAAGCAAAAAGACATAAAACCACATGGCAACATTTGGGAACTTAAATTAAATTATACTTATATCAAATTATCTTCCTACTTAGGAAATGCTTCAGTCTGAGTGTATTTCACCTTATTGGTCAGTCTGCTGAGGATTTTCTGGTGATGAGCCTCACTGATGCCCTCTGTGATCATGTTCCTCAGGTTCCTCAGCATGGCCATGAAGGGAAGAGACTTGTTGTCTGCACAACACATACATCATGCGTCAGTGTTAAAATGAAGTTTAAATGAAGTTAGCAGGATGTGTTGAGGGTGTCCAAATACAATACAAATTGAAATGGGGGATGAAAGGTTGCTGGCTCATCCAGACTCATCTATTAATATCATACAGAAATAAACTGGACAAAACACTAAACCAATATGAAGGCTGGATGCAGAGGAAAACAACTTAGCGTATGGAAAATGTTGTAATACAACCTCCAGTAATTCCAAATCAGTTGTAATTACACAAATCATCTAACAGAGTAGTGTATATACAGTATACTGAGCCAACCTATGAGCTTCTCCCAGGTTGCAGCTTTGTTGCCCCCCTGACTGAGCAGGCGTTCCCATGTCTCCGGCTCCTTGAGCTTCATTCTCTTCCCGGCTCTGTCCCTATCCCAAATTCCCTGCAGCCCACTGTGGTTGAATGACTTCATGTCTGCAGGATACCTAGCAGACACACAAACACACACAGACACAAAAGAATAGGATAAGCTCAGAGACTCTAAAGTGATAACGTCACTGATCGCCAGGCATGCAAAACGTGCTATGCGTGCCTTGCACATTTGGCTTTGTCTGTGCAACAATGAGAAGAGAGAGAGAGACAGACAGAGAGTCTTACTTTCTTCCCAGAATGGCCATAACATGTTCAGCTGGTTCTTTAATGTGCAGTCTCTTGATCATCTTCTTCATACTGAACTCACTTTGTTTTTTATCTACCACCACTCGACCGCCGTCACCCTTCATCTAGAGAGACACACACACATACACAGAAATATCACCTCTGCACCACGAATCATTTAATGTTTTCATTTCACAACTAATTTATGCTACAAATCTACAGTAGACTAGTATCATAGTAAGTAAAGTTTGTAAAAAAAACAGAACATGTGCCAGGTATACTCTCTAATAGAAAGAAAATTGACTTACAAACTTCTTTAGAATTGCTGGCTCTGATCTGAGCATGTTTGACCACAATGTCAGCTGCTCATCAGTTGGTTTCTGAAAATTACAGAAAATAGAACGTGCATGACGTGAGAGATGACTGCTGACAACCATATAGAATGTTTTGCAAATTAAATATTAAAATTAAGTACATACTCTACCAGTCTTCTCTACAGTCACGTTAGGTGTAATTTTTAACAGTTAATAGTTTTTGGGTTCAAACAGTGTGTTCTTTCATTGGTGAAAAGAATACAGAAACCTGAAACATAGTTATCACTGACACTGGCTAAAACATTAAACATTAAACTAAACAACAAAATGAAGACAAAGACCAACATAAATGCCTGTGTACCTTGGTTTTGGACTTGTTGCGGTTGTGTTTGCATCGCTGCTTGCGTGTGTTGTATTTTGCCAACTGGTACTCACTGAACTGCTTGAACTTGTCGGCCATTGCCTTCTTCAGGCACATCGGCAGAGAGTGACTGAAGCACTGGAAACAGAAAAATGATCTTAATCTTAGACATGACCTTTTATATATGATATACATGATATAATACTGATAGAATTGCAGAATTCATACCATCAAAGAAGGGAAATATGTAAAAATGCTTTCTTTAGTTTGTTTTATAATAACAGTTTGATTTGTTTTTATTCATTGTATTGCCTATTCCAGTTATTAACTGTTTCCTATATATTCTGTTTACTGTTCTCATCTTTTAAATATCATTGCATGTTTTTTATACTTTTACATATTTAACTACGCTTTTTAACTCTGTCTTTCTCTCAAATTGAAAGGTGTTATACTGAATCATTAATGCTTGACAAAAACTGGCACTTTTGACCTGAATAGTGTTGATGTTTCCACGGCATAACAATGTAATGCCACAAATCCTTGCATTCCTTGGAACCATCTTTTAAACCTCACACACACTCTCATCATTACAAAAAACGGAGAAATCTTGTGATTAAATAAAACCTGTGAAGGCTCATTCCACAGGCGCCCAACAGCGATTTGACCTTAGACTTACTGTGCTATAGATTCTGACTACTTCAAGCCAATCTGAGGGCAGCTGTATGGAAGCACAAAAGTATCTGCGGACATGTGGCTTGGTGGAGGGCTGATTGGCAGCCAGTGCCAACAGGAAGTTAGCAGTAATGCGGATGTTCAACTGCTGCCTGGTATACACTGCCACCTGAGGGGTCAATGAAAGAACAAAAAACATTAGATGAATGATGAATTACCCTAAAGTGTAAGAAAACTTTCATATGTTGTCAATCCTAAAAAATTTTCATCTCTTCACTGCACATTACCTTCATTATGTGTTTAATATGTCAAGAGTTGACACAAAAATTAAAGACAGATCAAAATCTAGAACCTAAGACAAAAATCAGTCATACTCGCAGAAAAAGATTCACACCTACAAGGCACTACGCCAGCACTAAGCGTACGTCTGCCATGGCCCTAATGGTCACTCTCTGACCATGAGTCAATTGTGAATCAAGGTTATTGAACAGAATAAGTCACTAGATGATTTGGCAGCCATATTACAGCAAAACAGAAAGGAATATCAAAAAAACAAAGAGCTTTTGCGTGGCTTGGTCCAGACATTCTACAGGTAGGATTTTGTGACAATGACCCAAAATCATACGAGAAGGTGCAAAAAAGCCTTTTTGAGAGAATTCAAAATGTCAGAATATCTTCTTAGGTGCAAATAGGGAGCTGCAGAGATACCAATGGATTAGTCCTGACTCTGACTAAAGGTTAAAAAGGTATTGGTCAAAAGTAACAAGGATTATTACAATGAGACTGCTACTAAAATTTAACGGGCTCTTGCTAGAATCATATCCAATCTTCCAACCAAGTTTAATTGAAATCCATCAATAACTTTCTGAGATATCATGCTCACAGACACAGAATCAAATATGCAGACAAACACAATGGAAAACATGACTTCCTTGGCAGAAGTTATAAGTTGACACCTACACAACATGCTGCATGTGAAAACACCATCAGACACACACACACACACCTTGAGAAGAAACTGTGGGTCACTGGCAGAGATGTCCTTAGCCAGGTTTATGATTTTGGTCCACACACTGTCCTCTGAGTCCCAGTCCTTCTGACCTGGAGCTACACTTTTATTAACCAGAGAGCAACACACGGCATTCAGGAGATGATACTATGGGATATAGAGGAAGCCAGGGAAGAATCCGATTACAAATCAGTGGTCAGGCTGACTTTTTTTTCAAGAACACAATAAGTAAACATGCATGTATTGTTGGGGTATTGCTGGTGCAGAGAATTTTTAAACTTGTACAAAATTCAACGCAACACCAGCAATGACAAAGGGACCTTGTATTTAGTACAGAAATATAAAATAAATTGTCACCAGGACATTCTATATCCACTGTAACATTACTCCTACCTTTTTGTCCTTCAGTTCCTCTTCGATTAGTTCATTTTCTCTCTCAACCTCAGCAAATTCTTCTTGGCTGATAGTCACAGTTTGGTCATCATACTGATTGCCCAACTCAGTTTGTAGCACAGGTAACTCCATGGACATGTCAGCTGCGGGTTCATCCTCCTCAGACATCATATTGTCTTCCTGAGAAAGCTGCTGATGTAGAAGTGTATAGTTATAAATAGCAATCACCGATCAAATGTAATATTTTGTCATACATTGAAAATGAGAATCTATTTTCAAGTACCACACTTGGTCCTTCATCACGATGATGCATCTCATCTGAGATTTTTTCTCCTCCTGCGACTCCTCCGTTGTCCTTCTTCTCCCCTCTGTACAGATCAGGAAAGAGGGATGATGGAGGAAAATGCGTGGAGTGGCTGAGCAAAGTTGGACTTGCCATGGATGTAGAAAGTAGAGTGCCATGGGGCACAGATGCAGGGGTTGCAGAGGAGGGTGAGGAGAATGAAAGAAGGGGCGAGCGGCTATTTAAGAGTGTGCTCTGGGTGCTAACGAGGGAAGAGGTGAGGGAGGATGAGCAGATAGAAGAGGAGGAAAGAAGAATGGTGGATGTAGTCGAGGACAAGCTGGATGGCTGCAGAAGAGGGCAGGAAGGTGGCTGTGATGCCAGGGATTGGGACATCAGCGAGGAGGCCTGGACGAGAAACTTATTCTCCAGGTTTGGAGGAGCATAGTTGGATGACAGACTTCTCCCAGATATGGTCTGCTGATGTCCTGGACCAACATCTGCTTGCAGTAACGTCAGTGCCCTCATTTCTGCTACGGAACATATTGGAGAGGTTCAAAGACCATGAAAAATGTGAGCCTCTCAAACCACACCTTTGTCATACTGAGCAAAGTTCTGTTGAGATAAGCTGTTCAGCAGCATTCTTCTAACTATTCAGAAGTGCCCGGGTAGTTCGGGTGTTTGCTAGATTTACATGCATCCATACAAAGGAGCAAAGTCTGCAAACAATCCATACGAAGGAGCAAAGTCTGCAAGCAGTCAAAAAAAGCTAAATGAATGGATTGTGGACATAATGTTCATTCCTAAAATTACTTTTCATATAAACACACATTACCATTTGAACGATTAAATTGTGTCAATTGAACTTGGAAAAACGACAAACTACTGCAACTTAAAAAACATTGGACGAGGTGTAGGACAACTACCTGGCTTATACGGAGAGAACCCACGCTATAATCTAACATTAAGCAAGACGCTGCCTATTTCTGGATAATGCTGTGACTCATATTTTGCATAGGCGTGGTGGTTAGCGACGACTCGCACTGACTCACCTTACAAAGCTGTTTTTTCCACCACCTGTTAGCAGAGCTCTGGCGGTGTGTCTTTTCCGGTTACACGGTTTCGTATGATTTGTTTTAGTGCGTTATCTATTTTTGTTGTGTCAGTCAGGCAGTACGTCTGATTGTCTGCTGACTTACTTCCTCGTTCAGCTGGCATACGCAGCTGATTGGTCAATTTTGTTGTGTACTTTTTTACCGTAACACCACATAAAGGAGCGCCCTTAAATAGCTAATATTACTTCCTATAAAAACAGAGGCGCTTCAGACGCATCCGTCAAGGCGAGGAAATAAGAATATTGGCAAATACAATGCCAGCATATTGTTAATACTTGTCTGAGGAGAAACTGATTGCGGACTGGCGTTACCGTAATTATATTTGTCTGCTTAAACGGGAAGCGAAAACGCTCCATTTCCACAGCAGCACTCAAAAGGGGTACGTAAAAAAGAAAGGTAAGTGTGGACGGTAACGATTTCTCTAGAATTAAAACAAAACTTTCTAATAACATACCCACTGGCCGTTGCGTCTCAGTTTTAAGTTTTTAACAATAGCTTGTTGTGGTCCTAAATTTATTTATCTATAAAATGTATATGGTGTGTA
Source organism: Brotula barbata (assembly GCA_900303265.1). Lineage (NCBI taxonomy): Eukaryota > Metazoa > Chordata > Actinopteri > Ophidiiformes > Ophidiidae > Brotula > Brotula barbata. The sequence goes on from OMNV01001692.1 coordinate 127,378, forward strand.
TTTTTTGACAAAATAGGGCAATATGTGTATAAGGTTATGGTATAATGAGGTTTAAAGAAAAAAATGTTTGCTGTATCCTAAAAAACAATATTTATTATATGTGATGCTGACTGCCAGAAAATATTAATAAAGGAAGGGATACCATTATGGGTGTTTGCCTTGTAAGGAGAAACCAAGTTTTCCCAAACATCAAATAATTGTCTCTTACTGTTGCTAGACCCACTTCTGCTTGTATTGATGAATGTGACTACTACTGCTACTGAAACATTCTTGAAAGCATTGGAGCGGTTTTTAAATGCCAGACGTGTCCTCTTGCCTGATACTGCTGAATTAGACTCTCCTGAAGCACTGAGCTATTTTGAACTAATGTGTGAAAATTAGTTCAGCACTCAAAGCTTCAGTGGAGGAAATGTACTGGTGAAAATAATGTTGTGCATTTAATTTGAGCAGACAGTTTCACACATTTGGGATCATTTTCAGGGTCGGGTGCTGGCATATGTTATGTTTTTACAAATTTTTGTCCTGTTTGTTTGGCCCAGGTTGTGCAACACATTTGTTCTCGTGTACGTCAGATGCTCTAATATGACAGATGACTGATGATATTTGTGACTTGGGTAAACCGTGGGCTGATTTATTGGGATTATCCTAGGTGTTTGGTATAGTGGGATGAATGCAGACTGTGATTGCATGGCTTGTGTTTGGTAAAATTTTGAAGTTTGTATACTATGAAAGGATTTGCGCTGTGAAAGTATGCTGAATCTTTCTAGTATGGCGTCACAACATCGGACGTCATTGGTCACATGGCAATGTGTACGCTTTAAGAGCTCCGGAAAAAGTTCGAAGCATTGTGCCCCATCTCCGGTGAAACGAGCTTTGTTGCCTAGATTTGCCTATCTCCCATAGAATCGGTTTAGAAAGGAGTTTGTTTGTTTTTTTACCGTAAAGGGGCAGAGCTCTGGCAGTGAAAGCGCGTCTTTTGCGGATGTAAAGTTAGCATGTGTTGAAGTCTGTATCTATTTTAGTAGTTTCAGTCGGGCAGTGTGGCTGCTGACTTACAGTAAATTTCCTCATTCAGGACAGCACTGCTGATTGGTCAGTTTTATTGTGTACTTTTTTACCGTAACGCTCCGTAAAGGGGCGCGTAAAATTAAACAACCATTACTTTAAAACAAAAACTAACCTAAGAGCATCTGGCGCGTCCACGTAAGGAAATAAGCGAATGCAATTGCTAATACATTGCTAGCATGTTGTTCATACTGTTGAAAGTTTAGATTAGAAAGTGACTGTGGACGTGGTGGCGTTACCGTAATTATATTTTTGTGCTCAAAGGAGGAAGCGAAAACGCTCCATTTCCGCTGCAGCAGCGAGAAGGGGTACGTCAAAAAGAAAGAGAATGTGGACGGTAGCGACAAACTGAGGCCAGCGAAGGCACGTCTGACTTGAGATTCCGTATCAGTAGATTTTAATTCGTCATCTGTGACTATTATTTGATTTTCCCAACCGTATATTAAGACATTTAACGTCCGTTTGTAGGTTAGTCGTCTGCTTGTGCGGTTCGTTTTGAGGAAGCAGCTCGGCTAGCCAGCTGAATTAGCTAGCAGCTTTCGAGAGATGGGGACGAGAGCCAGTCGCCTACAGGAAGACCCGGTTCCCACTGCTCTCGGAAAGGATGGCACAAAGCGGGACTCGTACCGGCGATCCCGCTGTACCAGGCCCACCAGTCTCATGGTCGACTTCTCGGGGAGTTTTGAAGACACGGAGGCCAACCGAAGCCGATCGGAGGAGGGTAGCGACTCGGACATGGGGCACCATGGGGCGAGCGCCGATGGAAGCCCCGCTGACCACCACAGCATGCCCTCCGGCATTAGCCCAGCGTCACCTGTGGAAGACAACAATAGCGAGGGTAAACCGGAGGAAGACGGGAATCTAAGCCCGGAGGCTTCTGCCGACGCGGAGCATCAGCCCGGTGAGGAGACGGGCCGCATGCCTCACCGCACTTTTTCTGAGCGGCTGCCCGGGAATCGGCACTCCTCTTCCCGCAGTGTCGGCGCAAGATCCGCCCGGGTCCGAGGCACACACCAGCGGCCAGTGTCCGAAGCTTGGATCGGCCTTTACCGTGTCAACAACCGTCATGGCAGTAAGTTAACAATATCACAAAAGTGTAATACCTTATTACGTTCACGTTATTGTATTGCTTTACCTACACATTTTAACTTGAGTTCTTCAATTTGGTTCACATATTTTGTCTCTCTTCGTAAGAGTCACAAATATTCAACGTGGAATATAGTGACGTGTTGGAGGTCGGCAAAATCAAGAGTATTTTCTACTCACGTAGATAATGTTGCAATATTTGGGGTGTGACTGTTCTTTTCACCTAACAGTTCACCTACGATGCTGACTGGAAGACAGAAAGAAATACTGCTAATATAAATTTAGAAAATGGTGTCATTAATACAGAGGAGGAAAAAATGGAACAAAAAATATGGGAGTTTATTTATAATATTATGTGGTGGTTTGTGGCAATTTAAATTCCAAGACAATATTTAGTCTCATATTGCTGTATTAATTATTGAATATTTCTCGGCACAACTCAATCCACCAAGCAAATTATTATGATAATGAGTAGCAGAATTTACATTCCTAAACAGATAATCTCTTTTCCCGTGCTTACTGCGGGCTAAAATCAGAGAGTCTATTGTAAGGAGCACAGCTAATGGTTAAAACTGGAAGTGGTGACATACAAGCCCCCCTATGTCACAAGGCTTGTTGACAACTGCACTCCTTGAGGTCCACAGAAAGACGAACATAACCTCGTGTAGAAAGTGAGCAATGCACAGTGTCTACATGAATAGTGTAATAACGGACTGGACATTTGGAGCCAAAACACAGCAGTGGAGTTTGTGTATCCCAGACCAGCCCTCTAGCAAGTGTAGGGAAATGGGTCAAAGCTTCACGTGCCTGCTCACTACTGGCAGCAGCTCGTAGATAAGGGAGAATGTAGGGCATCGAGGCACTGTTACGCCTCTGTCCTTTCCATAGCTGCGACCTGGCAATCCCTCAGGTCCGACACACAGTTTTGTGTGATGCATGCTGTTGAATGCTGATGCAGGCCGAGTGAAAATGTAATTTTGGGTCCAAGGTGACCATTTCTCACAGGATGACAATGCAGCCTTTATGTGGAATGATTGTGTTTCAGTCAGCTATTCCATTTTCCACTTGGCAAGTCTGTATACACTGGATGTCCTAACGCAGCATTTGTGCTCGATGGGATGCGCATCATCTATCATTTATGTCTCGCTGTGACACGGCATGTTAATCTCAGCTCTGTTGCCTCTGCAGATATCCGCTGTCCTTTCTGCTCAAAGCCTTTCCCAGGGGGTCGGATCGAGGATCACCTGTTGAGCTGCCTCACATCTCCCCCCCTACCTTACAACAGTGCGTATCACATCACAGAAATGGCCCACGGCCACATTTTACGAGGCAGAAATGCTGATGGGTGCATATGCATTTACATAAATAGGGAAAATGTAATCTGAAATATCCCCAGGTGTCTTCTGGTCTCTGTTTATATGACACCACCGTCTAACGCCGCATGTGTGTTTGTGTGCTCACAGCCGACGTGCTCAGTAAGGACAGCGGTGAGTGTTCAATCTGTTTGGAGGATTTGTTACAAGGAGAGACCATCGCCAGGCTGGCTTGTCTCTGTGTCTACCATAAGAGGTAAATCGGTTCATTCATATACAGAACATGAAAATGCTGACAAAACAGAAAAGATGATATGCAGTTTTCAATGATTTAAAACAGCTTCTGGGTGGGTGTCTTGAAAATTGTAATATATTCCAGGAGTGGTTAGTGGAGTATAATGCTACAAAAGAAGGAACCAAAGGTCGTTCTGTATCAGTACGTGGATCACAAGACATTTGAGATAGTCAGGGACCTATTGCAATTCATTGTGATATAACATTGTCAAAGCAAAGAGGACTGACAATTGTGCACTAAATTGGAGCATATCTGAATTTGTATGCTCATTAATTTGTTTTACAAAAAATGCTGTGACAAATCACTTAGTCAGAAAAACCCCATAGAAACATAGATTTGGAAATATACTGCTAGACTAGAAAGGAAAAAAATATGAAAATTACACAGTAGAATTGAATCTAATCACACAATTGGTAAGACAGGAACCTTGTGTACCAACATAATGCATGTATAAAATTGGAAAGGGATGATTAACGGTCAGCTCTCCTATTTTTCTCAGCTTTCTTCTTTCTTGAAAAGCCAAGTCATCAAACATGTTTTCAACTTTATGCAGTGACAACCACTGTGTCGTGTTTCACACCTTTGATGAGGGGAATAAGCCACGTGTGAGACACTACGATCGAAAGCACACATTTTGTGGCATACAGTGGGCTTAGTTAATCAGTATGCAACTTCCCTCTAGCTGCACTCTAACTCTTTTCCTTCTCCCTGCAGTTGTATTGATTCCTGGTCCAAGGTTAAGCCCTGCTGTCCAGAACATCCCTTCGATTGACTTATGGGTCATATGTATTCCACACAGTGACCAACCTGACTCAGGTGTGTATGCGAGTGTGAGTGAGCAGGACGTGTAATTAATTTAACACTACGGGGCACGCATTTGATTATGATTATGATTCAGCACTAATCGTGTTTTATCTGGATGACATATTTTAGTCAGTGGAACATCTCTGGCTCAGCGTAGGAAATACCACGCATATGACCTACATGGAGCCTTGATATACCCAAATATACAACAATAATAATAATAATAATGGTATCTTAACACATCGTGTCTGGCTCCTGCTTCCTATAATGCACACCCAGACTGGTTTCATGTTAGCGTTTATATTGCAGACTATATATAGTACTGTTTTTAATACGTGTTTGCACTGTTTCCTCTTCCATTCTCACAGGAGACTATACTGAATCCCAATACTGCAGATAAAATGTATATTTGAACAAATAAGTGCGCCCCATCCCTCCCAGGGCCCAACCTACATCTGAGCACAGAACAGAGGATCCCAAGAGGAAGCTACACTTGGCAACACGAGACGCTCTCCGTTTGGATCAGTCCATCTGAACTTGGTCTTGATCATTTCAAGCCAAGCTCCCCAACTATAAAAATAGCTGCTTCATCAGATCTGCAGAACAAAGCATTGTCCTTTACGGCATTGAGCCCGCTGAAGACAAAAAACACGTCAGATGAATATAATCCTCCCAGAATGATGGAATGTCCTCAACAGTTTGAACTTGGGGAGGAATGCAAAAAAAAACAACAGTGATGCTGCATTGTTTCCTGCGTGTCCCCCCCCCCTTCAAATGGGATTTTTCATTTTATCCACGGTTTTGCAAAAAGAGTATTGTTTCATGTTTTCATGGATGAACGTTTCTTTCCTTGGCTAACCCTAATGAACCAACCTCAGACTGAAAGTGCGACCTGTTACTATATAAACAACATATTGCTTTATTTTGAACTAGCTGGAGGTCGAGGGCCTATATGGTGAATGGGAGCTACTCTATGTAGGTGTTTTATGTTATTACCTGAATACATTTCATGGGAAGTTTGGGGGGGATGAGCTGATTGTTTTGTCTAAGTCAGTTTTCCTGTAGGTGGTTAGATAGTGCTGAACTTGACGTGCTGCTACTTGGCGGTTGCTTAGTGAGGTTTTGGTTATTTCATAGGACCATAGTAGTGTTTGTTTTGGCACCAATTTGAGCACTTTTGTCCCTTGAGGCTGATCTTTGTCACACGAGGTCTGGGATAGGGTTGTAGGTGTGGGTGTGTGCTTTCAGATGACGACTGGGGACAAGATATGCCCTGAAGATTGTATGGTCAAGAAAGTGTGTGTGTGTGTGTGCGTTTTCAGTAATTTGCCCATCAGTCTGCTTGATCAAGTGGGTTACCCTTTTTATTTTTTAACCTGGTTTTATCAGTGCAGTCTTGCTGGCAACATCCTGGTTACATGCAGCAGTGGTATGTAACATGGAGACTAATGTGGTCCAATTCTGCCTTGCTAAAGGAATGCGCTCTGGGTCGTGTCCCACTACCCCCTTCATTCTCATACAGTCTCTGGGGAGATGTCTGGATTTTTGGACCGGACTCCAAATGTTAGTTTGGCCATCTGGTTTCATTAATGCCAAATCAGAGAGGGACAAAGAATTTGACGGACTGAGGGATGTGTTTTTGGGGTGTGACTACACCATGTGGCATCTGCTTCTGCCCAAAACCAGAGGCTATGGACAGCTGATAGTTAATTATTGTACAACCTCCCCACTTCCCTTTTTTACAATTATAGATATTGTATCCTCACCATTATGTATTGCTAAATATGTTAAATGGCTTCCCTTTGCCTTTTTTTGTGTGTTGATTGCCTTTGCCTGGTGATGGGGTTAATGTGTAAACTGGTGTTTTGTAGTGTTCTTTGGGTGAGCCAAGGTGCTGGCCCGACTGTAAGGCTGCTCATCAAAGGCACGGTCTGGCTGATTTAGGCTGTGCACAGACCGGGAAAGAACAAAATCATTAATTGATTGCCTTGCTGTCTGCTCAAATGGCAACTCTGTTCAGTATGACGTGTCGTTTGGTTGTGTCATGGTGTGGATCGGCACAAATTTCAGCCTAGTGCACAGAATTCCCTATGCTACAGCTCGGCTTTTAAAAAAAGTTTTCATCCTTGGTATTCAACAATCTGAGGTGCTATGACTTGTCCCGTTACTAGAGGGCAGCCCTGTGCATGTTTCTCTTGTTTTGTATAGGAGGCTACAAAAGCAATGCCAAAATTCTTGTCTGGATATTGAGAGCAGTGCGTGAGGGAGTGTGGAAGACAAGCTGCATTGATCATTAGATGTTTGTTGTGGTGACAATAAGTTATAATGTTGTATACTTTGGCTGGGAAGGGTGGGCTTCTGGGGGGGAGGTGTTGTGGTTTCGGGTTGTCATTAAAGATAAAAGACAATCTAAAACCAACATTATTCAGTTTTCAAGTTAATTCATCCCCTCTAAACTGTGTGGTGCAATACCTCAATTTTTACCAATGCTAACTAAACGCTCTGTGTAAACTTCCACCTCTCTAACCAAGGATGGTATTTTGTATAATGTAACTGTGTCCTTGGTTTGGAATGGCAGGGCACTGATCCCCCATTTGCCCTGTGCTTTGAGAGTGGTATGCAAATGTATTAGATGAGAATGTTTGGGATTTTTTTTAAATGCGTCACCACAGTGGTATCCGCTTCCCCCAAGATATATGGACAATCTGCCTTTACTCTGGTATAAATACAAATTGAGTTTTATTTATTAAAATTGTAAATATGTAATGCAATTCAAGAAACCACTTGGTCTTTGTCTGTTCAATATACTGTTTCTAAGCTCCAATCTTTTGTATGTCTCAGAAGTTGTTTTTATATGTATTTTTTACAATAAATATGTGTGACAGATGTTTTGTGAATGTCTGTTTGTTTGGTGTGTGTTCAAGGTGTTGACGTGTTTATGGTTATTTGTGTTCTCCTGTGGTTTTCACTGCACATCAGTGTCAGGATAGATGAGTCATCAGCAAAATAAATTGGACTTTTTTTTTGGGCATGCCTGCTTTATTATGTTACCTAAGGACAGGACAGAGAGGGACGATGAATGTAACCCGCTCTGCTGCCTTATGTGGTATGTACTTTAACCTAGTGAGCCACCAGACTACCGGTTATGAGGCGTTTCGTTCCAATAGAAGAGTTATCTAGCGTTTAGATGACATCTTATAGTAATGAGACAGTTCTATCGTAGACTATTGACATTCAAATTCTTTGTTTGCAGCTGAGCATCCTAAAAATACATTTTTCAAAACAATAGAGGAAAATTCATACATCTAATGCCCGGAGTCAAGGAGTAATCCTTAAAATGTCTGTTTCCTATTTTACCAACAAATATAAAATAGTTTAATTATATACAATTTACATCACTGCTAATTTAATTATGGGACAAACAAAACATTGACATCACACACGTCAAATATTACGGCACAAGTGTTTCTCCATAGTAGCCCAATATTAGCAGTCCCTTATATTCATGTTACACACAACTATGAATTCCCAGAAGTCACTTGATGACCACCACCAATGATGGACACATGAGGCAATGGGTGGAATTTCCAAATCCCACCCCCACAGATGGGCAGGAAGTGAGCACCCGCATTGGGAAGTTAAATGACAGCCATACAGTTTGTACTGTTTGCCTGCTGTGGAACTGAAGTGTGCTCAACCTCAAATACCGGCATCATCGAACAGAGGAAGGTAAGCACATGATTTAATTTATGCTCTGAAAAACATTTACATGCGTACATTAGTAGTAAAATTAGGATTATTACTACAACAACAATAATAACAATTATTATCATCTTCTTAGAAGGCCAAAAAAGGGGAAATTCAAAGGCTTGACCTGTCAAGGGAATGCTCTTAATTTTTTCAACCTCTGGCAGTGATTTATGCAAAACTTTGTATGGGAAAGAGTTTTGGTAAAGTTATTGATATGTGAGTAGAATGATAACTTGAACTGTGCAATGAGATGTTAGGATGTTGGGGTCTGATCAGTGGCTGGGTAATAATGATGTGCTGTGTACATGAATGTTATATTCCCAATTTACATGATGTCTGTGGTTGGGCTGTTGAATGTTTGCTATTAAGATATTAGGACATTAAATCGCAAAAACTGTTTTCAAAACAACTACATGACCCAATATCAGTTAATCAGAAGTAAGTAGTTAGTTAAGTTAGTTTCTGATTTACTTTACATTATACATGAGCAACAAGTCAGCAACGACCTTGGCTGAAATGTATGTTAAGAGGAAACAGGAAGTTTTGATGTTCGTTTCTCTGTCACAAAGGTCCTTTACCACGTGTTACAAGAAAGCTTCAATGCAAAACCAGAAGTACCCATAATTGCATTATGCGGCCTTCACTTCAGATGAAAGCTCTTTTGCTTCCTCTAGAATGTCAGATTCGTCACGAGATGCACCCTCACCACCGATGTACAACGACCAGCAACCTCCACCTTACACTGCAGCCCCGGCCATGTACCCTGCGGCCAAAACCCAAACCATCAACACTTCACAGCCCGCCACAGGGTATCAATGTTTCAGCGATCTAAACACTGGAGTCTCATCGGAATCCATTCCACTGATAAATTCATCTTCTTTTGATGAAAGGACAGTGAGGAGGGGTTTTGTGAGAAAGGTTTGTGCTCATCTAATTTTTCAGTTCTATAAAAGAACTTCTGTATAAGGTGTGTGCTGTATGAAGATCCCAAATAGTCAAGCTGATAGGGAATAGACAGTGTTTCATAAAAACGGCCATTCAAAGTTCTAAGTACCTGATAAGTGAATACCACATATTTCCAGAATGCTGCAATTGAGATATGTCATACAGCAGGGGTCAAAATGAGGACAGAACGAGGCAGTCTCCCTTTACTCACTAGACCACCTGGAAAGTGGTACATACAGGGCAAGACACCAAAAATCCTGTGAATAGTGCTCTTTCTGCGTGTTGAATTTTCCCCTGTAAAATGGATGGTTCCTTGTCAAGTGCAAAACAAAGCCGTTCTGAGTCAAATTAAATATTTTGTCAACTGCACATGGATATTTATAATACGTACACCTATGATGAGTTGATTTCAGCCACAAGTAGCCCCCTTTTATCACTGTGAGGCTCACTTTGTGTTTTTCTATGCAGGTCTTCTGCATTGTGACTCTCATGCTGCTGTTCACCTTCAGTGTGGTGTGTGTGTTCACCTTCTCGAACGTGGTTAAAGACGCAGTGCAGACCAATCTGTGGGCCTACCTAAGCTCCTTCATCATCTTCATTGTGGTGGCCATCGCTCTCAGTTGCTGCAAGTCCTTCAGCCGGCGTCACCCCTGGAATATTGTGGCGCTGGTGGGTCATCAAAGAGGGAGCATGAATGTTCTATTTAATAAAATGGAAGTGATTATAAATGACATATAATCACAGGTGAACTGATATTCTAAAATAGTCGATACAAAAACAGAAAAAAATCACAATTTGTATAATGGTGACTTTTTCCAAACATGGCTGTTTCTGGTTGTGTCAGGAACAACATTTAATATAACTAAAGAAAACGAAATCTCGACATGCATGAGCATTTTTTAGAGATGTTAATGTCTTCTAGGAAATAGGTACAAGAAAACAGTTTCAGGGAGAAGTGAAATATGGCAGTGCGAATTTCCTGCTGCCTCTGCTTTTTGGAACAATTAATGTTGTTACATTCAGTATTTTCCCCAAACTTCAGTTTCCTCTTGAGGTGTGTTGACACGTCCACATATTCACTGTTCTCACAGTCAATTTAAATGAGGACAGTCTTTTTCTGTATTGTGGTTCAATGTACAGACACCAACACAGACTGGGTTGGAGACAGACTTGATTTCTAGTTGAGTTTTAATACCTTGAATGTTGTGCCCACAGGTTGTGGTTAATCTGAGTATGTCATACATGGTGGGAACCATCGCCTCCTTCCATGACACCACCATCGTGGTCATCACAATGGGAGTAACCATAGCCATCTCTGTTGCCATCATCATCTTCTCGCTACAGGTCAGCCACAAAGTCAAGCTGTTGTCATAACGTTGCCTTTATATATCCACTCTAAACTGTTTCAATGCTATGAAGTCATTTTAAGAAAGGTGAGCATTTATCTGCTTTGCCAAGATACGCCCATCTGGTGTAAACGATAAAAGGAAAATATGAGTAATAAAATGTATTCTTCATTGCTCCATTTTCACTCTCCTGTACATGTCAAGTATCCACATCACAATTAAGTATACTCTGGACAGATCCAGGACACTTCTTTGTCTTTTTTAATTCCCATTCTAACAACTAGGAGCAAAGGGGAGACACAATGTAGTGGGGGTACAACTCAATGTTTACAGCTGAGGGCCTTGGTCAAAGCAAGTTTATACCAAATACCAAAATTCATACACAGTGGTAATTCAAAGTGGTTCACAAATGTAATTAAAAAGAGTAATAGAAATAAGGGCAGCACAATACACCAAATGCATGAAGAAAAGCATTTGAACAGTCAAGTCTTACTTTAAATCTACGTAGATATCACGGTCGCTAGGGGTGCGTTGGAGCACTTTTGAGGTCACCTGAAAGAGCAATGGCAGGACCTCAAACATGTTTTAATGGTGGTAGGGCTTAGTGGAGTACACAGAGGAAACCCATGCAAATATTATATTATTATATAATATTAGTGCTTTGTCAAAAGTAAAGTAAAATGCTTTCAGATCTGGACCATTTGCGCCTATTGTCTATCTTAAAATAAATGATATTTCACTGAAATTGACAAAAATACTAATTTAATAATGTTTTGTATAATGTAATAATATGCTAAGGAATGTGTAAGAAAGAGCAGCTGTACTTACCAACATGAAAATGTATTAATGTTGTTGTGTGTTGGCTATAGACACGTTTCGATTTCACCATATGTGCGAGCATTCTGCTGATCCTGGTTGTGGATCTGTGCGTATTTGGGATCTGCTGCACCTTCTACTACTCCTTCATCACTGAGCTACTCTATGGATGTCTGGGAGCTCTGCTCTACTCACTGGTAAGAGACACAAGTAGTGATGCTGATGTAACTGCTCTTAAACATATTCCCTTCAACTGTTATCGGTCCTGACTCAGTCAATCAAGCAGTACTGTGACTGAAGGTGATGCCCTTTGCATCGCAGAATATCTGGTGCTTTATGTGTCTTGGATGGTGAACATCATCTGCTTTCAGACAGATATAATGATCTGTGGGTTTTGAGGTGAAGCTGTTTATTGTTAACTTTCGTTTTGCAGCATAGATCAAGGAAACTTCACAGTGAGGTTACTGTGACAAGCAGGCTTTCACATCATGCTACAGCACGTCTCAGTACTGACATTGTGAAGTGCTTTGATCCGGAACAACTCTCAATGAATAGAGCAGAAAAAAAAAAGTTTGATTTCATTTTTCATCAACATGGTGACCGAGAATAGAGGTCAGAGCTACCAGAGAATGGAGAAAAGTTTTAGCTTTATATTTCATTCAGTAAAGCAAAGAGGAACCAGCCGTTATTCTGTGGCCTCATTCCTCTTTTCTTCCCTCCCAGTTCCTGGTGATCGACGTTCAGCTGATGACGGGGATAATGAGTTTCCGTGTGGATCCTGAAGATTATGTCAATGCTGCCCTCAATATCTATCTTGACATAGTCCTCATCTTCCTGTACCTACTCGGGAGGAGGTGAAAACAAACAAAAAACAAACACAAACACACACGCCGCAGTACCCTCAACGAAATTTAGTATTTTTTGGAAGCAAGTGTAGCCCGTTTTAACTGAAAAACAATGATTGCATTGATGATTGTTACTGTAAAATGAATGCATAATCCTGTCTTGGTTTTACTTAAATAAAAATAGATTTGTTAAACAAGACTGTACTGAATTTATTTCTTAACATTCTGACAATTACACAATATAATGACCAATTTCAAACACAAACCATTTTATAACAAGCAATTGAGTAACTGATATTTACGTGATCAAAGAGGCCGTTTTGCTAAACATCAACAAAAGAAAGCAAAATTTAATCAAAGTTCAAACAAACACAGATCACAATATGACACAAGTACAGAATGGCCAAAAAGTAGTGCAAAATGTTCCATATCAAATGGATCAATCTTCCTTTTCTAACCCTCACCAACAACAAAGGAGTAAACCTGTAACTACATCATGTAACCAGTCACCAACAGTCTTATTGTACCAATCTACCTCTCAGACTCCTCGTCATTTTTGCTGTTTCATTTTCAGAATATCAATAAAAGACACATTAAAGGACATACTCAAAAATAGATCATATGACACTGATGAAGACAGAGAAGGATAGTTTTCACTTGAGTGTTCCAGAATAAGACTGCTTTTCCAAATTAGATAGAAAATCAAGAAATCTGAATAAATATTTTCTTCTTCTTTTTTTTTTTTTTACAAAACGTTAAAGATTCATTTTAAAGCTTGGGATAGCATTTTTCTGGTATCAAGAATTGTCTGAAAACAGATTTGACATCCTTTTTTCCGATGCAAGCTAAGATGCAACTGAAAGCAAGATCACAGAAATTTTCAAGAAAATCCACAATTCTTTTGACTGATTCACAAGGCGACTGGGAGCTTACTTTGGGAAAAAACCCATTGCTTTAAACAAGTAGCAGCAATTTCATTTTGATGAAGTATTACGTCAGTTAAATGTATTATTGGATTAACTTCTGACAAACAACCTCTCCAGACAGCCTTTACCACTCCCAAAACACCCATATGTTTATCGTCCGAGGTGTAGAGTTATTCAGTATCATGCTGTACACATAGTATGATCAAATGATACACCACTTCTGCTTTTATGAGAGAAAAGACCATACATCTCTCTGTGGCTTTACAAATACAATACACTACTACGTAATATTTACTCAGCCTCACCACAATGACGAGTAGTTGAACTGGATCCGCAGCAGGTACCTCATACGAGTCTGGGCAGGATTGTAAACAATGAACTCGTTGTAGAGGAGTGAGTAACCGCTTTTTTTAGCCACACCCATCTTTCTTCCAGGTCCCATTGGCACTGTCACGCCGTCGCTGAGAAGAGGACAAAGTGGGATACAATTGAAGAGTGAGACATTCATGTGAAACACAAGTACCATATGTCAAGTTACATTTCCATTCATTACCTACATACTGCATATGTTGTATATGTGACGGCTTCTATATTTTTGGCCAGTTTTTCAACTTGAAAAGAATTCATGCTACTCTAGATGAACTGATTTTACAGTAATGTAAAATACTGACATGCAAAAACACCAGAGCAATCTGTAAGGTAGATCAGAGTTTGAGCTCAGGGTTGCTGAGATATGACTCATGTTCATGACAGTTTTGCAAAAACATAATTTTTCAGATCACAGAGAAGGAGCAGCAGAGATAGCGGGAGAGAAATTCAAGGTCAGTCCATTTGAGTAGGAGACACTTGACAAGAAACTGAGTTCTGCATGCAGTAGTTGACATTTAAGCTTTAAGTAGTGCTACACCAAATAGTCTCTCTTTGAAATGAAACATTGACATGTTGGAGGAAATGCATAAAACACGTCAGTGGAATGAGATAGACTAACAGATGGACAGAGTTTTTGGGGTCTGGTCCGGTCTGTCCCAGGCCCTTGGTGCTGTGTTTTCCAGGGGGGAGTTTGTTGGCCTCATAGTCAGCATCCAGCAGCTCGTTACTGTCACCCAGTGCGACCTGCAAACACATATTCACATTTTATATCAATACAAAATGTCTGCAGTGATATAAACAACTTCTCAGGTGAAACTTGTTATCCAAAAGAAATGTTGACAATTCATGGTGCTGCCATGTTGACCAGTAATTTTTACCTGACTTTTTTATTAACACTCTTTTCTCCATTATCAGCTATTTTTAATAGAACCACAGTTTGAAACCTGAAATTTTACAAATGCAAGTAATTTTGCTTGTCTCTTTTTTAAATTCACACAGTGCGTGACTCACTAAATAAAATTGGATGCTGAATATAGCTACAGTAAGGACCAGCTGATTTAATTTATTATTGTGGAAGGCAAAAGTTTCTGTTGGTAAGCCAACATATTTTACAGCCCCTTGGCTGGAGAGACAAAGGTGCTGTTGTTGAAAACAGCTTACCTCGCACAGCAGCAAGAGTCCAATGTTGTTATTCTGGCGGGCAAAGCAGTAGTTGGCGCTCTTCGACGACATGTCAGCGAAGTAAATTCCTTTACCAAACTACACAAAAAACATAAAATGGTCTGAAATAAGAATCATTTCAGTGTATGTATAATGTTATTCCACATTCTATAAGTATCCATTATAACCACAAGTGTAAACAATACTGGTCTGGTACTCTGGTACAATTCATGTTGGCTTGCCGGCACAGATAAATAGTCTTTAATAATGTTGTTAGTATGACCTGCGCTGTTTCTGCTATGAGATACCAGAATATTTTCTGTGAGAATAAAAGAATGTTCCTTTATCCGACCATGTAGCCAGTGACAGGGGCTTCAGGTGGGGCCACTCTGAGGCCCTGGCTGAGGATTCCAACCCAGTTAGACAGGCGGGAACCATGCCACAGCAGAGTCCTAATGGTCACACACACACGACACACAATTCACATTTGAAGCCACATAAACAAATAATGTCTCAGAGCTGACACACTCCATGATTTGCGTACCTGTTGTGCATCTGTGAGAGGAAGTTGTCCCCCTCCCCCTCTCTGTCTAGTGAGAAGATGTCAAGCACGGTCATGGTGTAGTCACTGTGGGTTGGGGCATGGGTGGACTGCAGATATTTCTCTATCACCTTCACACAGATACCAGCAGAGTTAAACAATAGCACCAGCTACTCATGCTACTTTTCCTATATACTAAATACAATCTACCAGTCTGAAAATTTAGAGTGTGCTTCTCATTATAGCCGTACAAATTAAATGCAACAGGCACATACCTTGAATTCTTCACTGTTGGACTCTAGAGGCTGCATCTTACAGTGGAGGGAGTGGTACTGTCCGTCCAGAGGATGCTCATCACTGTCCTCATTGGACTGGACCATCTTCACAGCTATCTGGATATCACTCAGAGCCTGAAAATTAATGAAATACTCAATATAGAATTGATAGCACTTAAGTATAAATACACCTAAATTAGAATTCCTTTACCTCCAACAGTGCAATTTTCGCCTTGAGGTCGTCTTCTGTGTTGATGATTGGTGGAGTTTTCAGCCTGGAGGATGAAATTATGTGATTGATGATACATTCTGAAAGCCAATCATCATTAAAATCATCATCTCTGCCAGCTGGATATTTCCTACCCAAAGTCATGTGGTATACGTGTGTAAAACTGGTTGCAAGCCTCAAGCAGTTCCCGATGGCTGCCTTTTTTCTTCAAACACTCCTCGATTCTTTTCAGCGCAGCATAGCCAGCACGAATCTGCTCTGTGGTCAGCTTGCCTTCAGGAGGAAAGGGGAATAAATTAATTTAGAGCTGCAGTGCAGTATCAATGGTTCAATACAGTTCCAATTTTAGGAGCAAAATGTTTTCTTTGCCCAATAGGATAAACCAATTTGTCCACAGGAAGGGTTTACTGTACTTGTTCAGCACAGCTGGAGCTAAAATGATGATCTTATTAGTTTTTTTTTCTGCAATTGCTTTGACTAAATTAAAGTCAGAGCAGAGGTTAAAACTTTCCTGTAGCACTATTACAACTGATCAAGTACACTACGGATCAAAGGTGTTCAGTGGTGATTTTGATTCTATCAGACTGACCAAGAGGAGCTTTCCGTGTGTCAAACTTCATCTCCAGCACACACTCCTCCATGGCCTTCAGGTCACAGATGAGCTCCAGGAGCGACTGGACCTTCTTGTCCAGCTTGGAGATCTTCTTTGATATAGTCTCTGTCTTTGTCTCTTTCTGTTTCTGGAACATTAATATGCTTACTGAGATGGTGAACTTTCTTTTACCTGGGTGATGAGAAGCCAGTTGTTTAAATTTAAATTGAAAAGCTGCATGAAAGAGGTAAGAAAATGGAACAAGGAAAGCAGGTAAAGGAATGGAGGGAATGTAGTGAAGATGGACACAAGGGTAATATGAAAAGCAAATGTGGAATGAAGGACAGATTGGCGTACAAACTGAAAGAGAAGGAAAATGGAAGAAACATGGAAGGGCAAAATGGGGGTTTTTGTATGAGAAGGGATCTAAGGGAGGAAGAGGTGTATGAGGATAAAAAAAAGAAAAAAAATCAGTAGAAAAGATGGAGGGGAAGAAAGCAAATTCAAGGCTTCCTGTCAGTGTTTTTAAAATCCTCTCAGATGATGCTTACCTTTTCATTGACACTGTAGTCCATGAACACCATGTCATATTTTCCACTGACTTTCTCAAAAAACACCCGGTCATCCCACTCGTTCTCGGTCTTGTCGGAGAACCTACAGATATAAATAACAGGCTTAAGAACTCGATTGAACCCAGTTACATGGGAGGTTTATCTTATAATTACACAATCTCACTTTTTCTTGAAGATATTTTTGGCTTTCTGCAGATCTCCACCACAGGGTGTCAGATTATGCTGTCCCACTTTCCCCACTGCAGAACATCACCAAAAGACAAATAAGTCACACTACATTTATGAATCAGTTTAATTAAGTTAAGAAGTTCTGTATTTAAGTGCTGTGTTAGCAGACAATGTCAACTCACACATGTAAATAAATTAAGTATTTAAGTATAGTAAACCCACCTCGGCCCCATCTCATCCACACACTGTAAGTCTTGGAGCTATCATCTTCCAGCAGCTGGATCAGGTAGTATTTGTTGTTGTTGAACTGAAGATTTGTCTGTAAAGTAAGAAAAAGTATTGCAGAGCTCAAAACCTATCAATTTCTCTTCCTGCATTGTGAAATATAAAGTGAAAATACAATTCATATCTTGACAAAACCTTTCATTAGTTTTAGAATATTAGATTAGATTTTAGAATATTAGAAATAGATAGAAGACAGAATAGAACAAAGAGTATAGCCATAACTATTATATTGCTCAATGTAATGCTTGGTTGTGATTGGTCAATCCTGGTATTCAGCAGTCAGTTATTTTCTTAATAACACTGAACTGGATAATTGGCAGTTCACCTGGGTCCATGGGCTAAAAGTTGCTTTTACGGTTATCAAGAAAACCAGTTACATTTACTATGTGAAATCATCCATTGCTTAATCACCAATGATAATTTCTTATACTTCATTCACTGATACAAGACAACTTTTGAATTTTGAAGAGTTACATAAATTCCCACAAACCCTTTATTCTATGAAATCTTTTATCATGTATTTTACCTGATTAAGCATCACGTCGTAAACATCAATTCCTTCATCGTAAACATGGGCCTGGGAGGGCAGAGGAAGAGAAACATAAAAGAAATGTGAATAACGGCATAATAATGGAACTCCACTTGGGACAAAACCGCAACTTGGGGGTGAAAGAAAGATTTGCTATATTAAGAGATTTATTTAAAAAGCACACTTCACATACCAATATAAACCAAAAATAAATGTAGAACTCAATGATTCTGTATAAGTATGAGTATGTGGTCACATAAAAATGTTACTTACCAATGACTGGTAATTAACTGAATAACTACAGTAACAAAGACAAATGTAACATTTTCATCATTTCAGCATGTTTTGTTTGGTTTCTCACGATGGACCAGTTTTATGTTTATAAATACAAGTTTTCCAATGTACAAGCAGTTAGTGTATAATAAACCAGAAATCATGTCATGGCCAAACGATCTCACATTGGGGGCCCAACTTAGAGACGCATAACTGAAAGCAAAATTTAAAAAGCCGTTCAAACAGGTGTCAAACCACAAGCTGGACTGCTGGGAAGAGAGGGAGAGAAAGCCAGTACCTTTCCCAGTTTCTCTTTGCATTCTGGGTCCACTGGAGCTTTTCCTTTCATGACCACAGTCCTCACAACCTCTGCGCAGCATTCAAGGTCAGAGACAAAACGTAGAGTTCAACAGAGTACAGACATTTAAAGTTACACCACAGGATGCTGATAATCAGATGTGTTTGTTGCTGTGTGTGTATGTATAACAGCAGTTGCAAAATCATATTTCTATATTTAGAATCAGCTGAACAAAGCACATCCATCATAATGTACGTAATTCAGACATTCATGGTACCTTCATTTCCCGGTTCTTCTTTTGGCACTTTAGTTTTTACTTCACTCTTGCCTTGCCCTCTCTTCCTCTTCGCTGCAGGCTGCTCTTCAGGCTCTTCCTGTTCTTCTTTAACCTGAACTGGCTTCCCATCACTCTCAGTGCTGTCACTGGTTTCATTCAAAACTTCTGAACAGTAGAGAAGAAACATTTTAAATATATTCAATCATTTGGATCATTTTCATTTACAAACTTCTAAGGGAAAAAACAAAACACACACCTGATTTAACTGTGTGCAAGCGAATCTTCCTCTTGTATTTGGTGACTGGATTAATTTGTACCATTTTCTTCAGGTCGATGTTGTAGGACAACCCCGAGCTCAGAGTCAGCTTGAATGAGTTTTTCCCTGAGGAGAAGCCCGAGTCCAACGATGCACAAGCTGAAGGAGAGTACAGCTCCCACTGACCTTCATCACCCTCCCACTGCCACACTGATCACACAGGAGAGAAGAGCAGACACGTTTACGTACTCTGGGTGCTGTCACAATAGGGTGGATATTTTTATCAATATGTCATATATAATTTATCAGTCCCTACCCATTCAGATGTATGAAATGTTGAATATAACTTAAGAAAACAGGTTGGGGCTATTTAAATGACTGTGGATGCCTTTCCACATTAGTAACCCATTAATAATTGACTATACAGTGTGAAAAAACGCATAACATTTTTTACATTTGTATATGTATATGACTATACATATATAATGACCATAAAATCCATTATCGTGAACCTGTTTTTACCCAGTTCCTAAAGTGCTGTTTTGTATTGTCTTACTGCTTTACATCATAATCTAACCACCCCAGTGCTATAACCATCATGGCATTTTTTTAATCTCCTTTAACATTATTTTCACTTGATCATTGTTACACGTGTCCCCATACTCCCAATGCTGTTGTATCTTTGGAAACTTTGGACCTTTCACTAGAATTTCGATTGGCCTTTATGTCGGAATGGTGCAATATACTGTAAATAGGAGGTAACAGGGACGAAGACTATTTAAATTTTGCGGCAACTTGGACATTTAAATCGGGTTTGAAAGCTCACATCGGTCTGATGAGTGACTTTGTTTTTTACTAGGAACTCTGCAACAACAACAATGTGACGCTCTGCAATGCCAGACATGCCCGGAACTAACAAGCTATCTTGTCAAGATAGCCTTCTCCCGATTGTTTCCCTCGACCAACCTGTTTTAGACTGAACTTCTTCATTTTCTGCTGCTTTCTGACTCCTTGTGCTTCTTGTTCGTCTCATGATTTATACAGATAACCTGGTTAACAGTGGTAAGTGGTTACAACAACAACGAAGAGGGCGGGAAAATCTCCACACTGACGCTACAGAACGCCGGTGCTAATAAAGATCGTTTCATGCTAAGAGGAATCACTCAATGGTTTAAAAAAAAACCGACGCAAACGATGAACAAACTTTTATTTGACAAAAACCTTACACTTTCTCACAATTAAACTAAAAATTCTTACTCATTGTGTATATTTTTTACTTCATATAATCCTTAAACTAACCGACAAAAGAAAATTAAGGTAAACGACAACGGTAATTTAGGACGGAACGGTAATTTAGGACGGAGTGAGCCCTCTTCACGCTACATGATGAGTGGAACACAACTTCTATGTCAAACGTTCCGCCTCACGCGGTGGTCGGAATTATTTTGTTGAAGGATTGGTCAATAACGTGTTCTTGGATGTGAATTTCTAAAATGTTTTTCACAGAGTTTTCCAACGTATGTTAAGATAAGACGTTCTGGACACATGGCGTCACGGAGCTATTCCGCATGTTTTCTCTGTCTTAAGGCTGTCGCGGCGCGGATCGTATGCAGGGTGAGTGGAGATGTAGCTGGGTGTCATTGGAGTATCTCTGAGAGGTCACACACATATATAAATCAGAGGCAAATCTTACCGGAGCACGTTAAATTCTTCTCTAAACATAATCCAATATGTTAATCCTATCAATGACTAGCAGTGCGGTTAATATGTGCATTTTAATAGATAGATAGATATTGGCCACTGTATACTGTAAATCAATACCCTTGATTGTGATTTTTGTGTTTACTCTGAGTGTGTGTTTACCATAGTCTGTTTGTTAGTGTAGGAGATGCAAAGAGGACAAATAAAAACTTGAAGGAACATTTGAGAATTATATTATTTATTTATTATTTTCAGGGTATGACTACAGCATCACTCCCACAGTCACAGGTAGATTTCCTAAATGGAGCCCCACATAGGAAGCACCCAGGGGTGACCAACCTGAAAACCATCCGCTTACCTGAGGAACTTCAGACAGCAGCACGTTCAATTATTCATAGTAAGTAAAATGGTGAATGCGGATATTGATAATGTCAAATGTATCTTTTGCTTCACAGATACAATGTTATTTTTTGTGCTGAAACGTTGTGTGTTAATCTCTGCACCTTCAGGAGCTCAGGTGAAAGAGCTCTCTCGGCGCGCTCACAGCCTGGCAAACTTCCTATGGAGCCGAAAAAGAGCCATTGAGGATTCAAGTCTTCGGCAGAAAGCCATGAGCCTGGAGAAAGATCTCTGGGAGAAAGCCATGGAGAATAGTGGCGGTGGAAAATATATGCGTAATAACATGATGCATAATAACTGCATAGAGATGATTTAACGCAGGGTTGTGCAGGAGAAACATACATGTGCTTTATATTGCAGATATAGATGAGCAGGCCATGGAAGATCGAATCAGGAAGAAAGTCCTGTCGGAGCTCAAAAGAACCACGCATCACTGGACCTCATTGAAGTAACACAAACACACTTTTTTCATTCTTCTGTTACGTGACGCTTCAGCTGTCAAACTGCGGTCCACGAGTTGTACAATTCCCCGTTGTCCCAAAAAAACCCAAAACATTTTAAATCTATCAAGATGTTGTTATTTTGGCAAAGTCATGTTCATTATGTTTAATTATTAATTTCTATTGTGACAAATTCTAGATTTTTTTGTTGAAAATAGCCCATCCTGTCCATTGTGTCCACTACCTTTGTGGTTCTCAGTAAATCTTTTAGCTCAATTTCAGTACAGCACAGTTGTGTACATGTACATCTTGCTTGGATTTGTTGCTTTGCTTTCAGACTCACTTGGTTCACTTGGTGCTGATGGGTTTCTGTGTGTTAGGTATGATGAAGAGCTCGGTGTGGTGTACATGGCTGCTCGGCTAGCTGGGGGCTACGCTGCAGTGAGGAGAGCGCTGAATGAGGTATGGGATTTGAATGGGCACCGAAATACATTTTAATTGTAAGTTTTTTTTATCAGTTTATATTTCTGCTATTTTTTAACATTTGTTCCCTTAATTTGAGTAATAAATCGACTTGATAAAGTTCAACGCACGTCCAAATCAACAAAATTCTCTAGTAATGGAAGGATCACTGATTTGGATATGTTTCTCTTTTGAGTCAGTCACATAATAGAGGTGCATTTATTTATTTATACAATAAATGTTCTTTTCATCCGTTAGCAGCCACACGTCATCTTTAAATTAATGTATTATCCTTTTTAATCTGTCCAGATAAAGAAGAGAGACCCATCATTTTCCCCCCAAACCCTTCTGGATTTCGGGTCAGGCCTGGGATCCGTTGCCTGGTTAGTGTACAGAGAGGAGTAGTAGTGAGTGTATTTAGTGTATTTATATTAGTTTTAACACTTTGAATTCACACTCTGCCTTTGTTATTCTCTCACAGGGCATCACACACTTGCTGGGGAGACTCTTTGAAAGAGATGGTGTGTGTGGACAGCTCTGGGTCCATGAACAGCCTGGCAGAGCGACTTCTCAAAGGTACAGACATACATACTTTTACCTATTTACTGCCTTTTCCATGTTGCCTTTATTTCATATATCTCATGGGAAATTCTGAGTGTTTGCATGTTTTTGTTTTGTAGGTGACGATGAAAGAGCTGAGCCTCATATGAAGCACGTCTATTTCCGACAGTTCCTCCCAGTCTCTCCTAAGGTGAGCTCCTCCCTTTTTACAGACAGAAGGCAGACATAACAGTATCCATGGGTAACATCCACCTGTATATTTCACTGTAAGACAACATAATATCATAACAAACTATATTTTCTATAGTTTATTCAGCCTTTGTGGAGTTATGTACTCAAATGTGTGTTGTCTGCTTCTTTGATTAATCATTAAGTAATGACATCATTGTAAAAAATCCAAACAATGCTTTACAGAGATTAACAGAGATTAGCAACAAATCCTCACATTTTGAGAAGTGACCAGCAAATGTTTGGATCTTTGACATCTGGTTCTTTTCGTGCGCTGTAACAAAATAATTACAGTACAATGCTGACTTCAGTGTTTGGAAAAGTATGTACTTCTCACAATTTGTGTGTTTGTGCTTTCAGGTGCAGTTTGACCTGGTTGTAGCAGCTTTCACTCTCTCAGAGCTTCCTAACGTGAAGGAGAGAGAGGATGCCGTGTTCACGCTGTGGAGAAAAACCAGCTCATATCTGGTTGGTTGGAATTACAACAAAACATTGAGCTCTGTGATATACTCACTTTGTGGTACATTTTATTTGATGTTGTTGCTCCCTTGTGCCATCAGACATTACATTTATTTTAAGGTTAAAATGCAAGGAAGACGTATACGCAGACAGTCGATAGCATTTTGTGAATTGCTAAATTAAATGACGCATTGCATAATTGGAGTATGAGGAGAATCTGTCCGTTGGGGAAAGGCATGTATAGTGTTGCTACAACTATGGCGTTTGCATGCTTACATAACTAGATTTACATTCACATTATTAGACTGTCACTCAGAGTAGGCATACTTGGATTTATGCCAATTTAATTGCATTGTTTATTTATTTTCTCCCACTATTTACATTCAAAGCTTGAATGTGTCTCCTCACTTCAATCTTAACTTTGCAAAGAAAAAGTGATGTGTAGAAATTGAGTCTGATTATAATAATCAATGTAACTTTTACTGTAATAAATGGTGTTTGAATATTTGATGATAGTTTTACATTTCATGTTACAGGTGCTGGTTGAAAATGGGACCAAAGAGGGCCATCAGATGATTATGGAAGCCAGGGACACTTTATTAAAGGTACTGGAACAGATCAGAGAAAATAATATTATCGACATCATGATTTCCACATCACAAAAAAGATGTAATCATCATTAAGAGGTTAAAAGAAATGTTATTGTGAACATACTGGTATGTTACAATCAAGTTGCATTCATATTAACATCCAGTAGGTGGCAGTCAGATTGCTCCAACTAGTGCTGATAATGTCTTAACGTCCATCATACATCATTATACACTGAAATAATACCAAGGTTGCAAACATTTTGAGAAACTTTGTTATTTGTTTTAATGTAAAATCATTTATAACATGGTGATAGTAGTTGACTAATAAGTTTACGATTCTGTGTGTCATTTCTCCAGAAACAAGAGAAGTCCATTCATGACACCAGAGCAGCATCTGTGTTTGCTCCAGTATGTTCACTCTCCATCTGGTTTAAAATATCAGCCATACATCCACTCTTCTTCATCTATGTCTTCTTTTCTACCACTTTAGTGTCCTCATGAATTGACGTGTCCTAAACTGGCTCTCACGCCTAAGGTCCCCTGCAACTTCATCCAGATGTATCACCCTTTGCCTCTGCCTGGGGTGAGATCAAACTCTATCAGTCAAATGTTTTGACAAGGGTACAGGATATGTCACTGTTTTGTTAAATGTGTTCCTCACAGGGGAACAAAATATTAAGACAGGCTACTCAAAGTGACAACAGTTTATGTGTGTTTTCGTCAGCACCCTGATCGAATGGCAGAGAAGTTCAGCTACGTGATTCTGAGTCGTGCTGGAACAGCAGAGGCAAAGGTAGAGGATGTGGACTGGGCCAGGCTGATCTCACCAGTTCTGAAAAGAACCAGACATGCTCACTGTCGGATGTGCTGCCCTGATGGACAACTCCACCACGTGGTGGTAACGGCGAGAAAACACAGCAGGTTAAGATACAGAAAAATGCATGAAAAATTAATGTTGACATTTAATTAACTTAACCCAATCACTGTGTCCCTTAGGATTGTGTTGGTGTCCCTGAATTTAATATTTCCCCATATTATTGTTTCCTTTACATCCAACTGAAGATGGTCTATTTTATGTTCTTCATTCAGAGATGTGTACCGCTGTGCTCGGAGCAGTGACTGGGGAGACCAGCTGCCAATCACTGAGAATAATGACGGGGGACTTCCAGAGTGATGGTTAACCAGCAAATAAAAAACAAAAGACTTTTGAAGCAATTAAAAGCTCCCTAAACTCACAGATGGAAGACATGCAGACACAAAGCATTTGTACTGTAATTGATAAAATATGAATTAATTTGATAACTGTGACTGTATAGAATACCACAATGGAAAAAAATAAATAAATCAGATTTCATTCCAACTATGTTCAAACAATGAGGTACTGTATCTGACTTTATTATACACACCCTCAATAAACAATAGTACATATCTTGCAAACAAGCTGACTGTCTGAACAGAAATTTAGTGGTTGAAAAATATCCAAGTACTTTCCTTCTGTAGGCTTCACACCTTGATAAATATACCACTTTGCAGGACTGATTTCCTCAGTAGGAAGAATTCTACTATGGTGGCTGTGCTGCTCATGTTAGGAAGAAACTGATACATCAAACATTTGACAATCATCAGCAGAAGGCCCTCCATCAGTGTGTAAAAATGTAGGAATTCAGCATTCAGATCACTGATAGTGGTAATGTCCGGCCCTGTCCTGTGCTCCCTTGTGGTGATCATATACAGATTTTATCCAAAGTGTGAATGTCTCAAACGCTGAACAGTTTTTAAAACCTGGATCCTAGATGGGTCTTCTGTGGTTATAAATTCTACATGGAGTCATCACGTCTGAAGACTGTGATTTTTATATTATGTACATGATCCTGAGTTTCTTGTAAAGACAGCAATTTGAGTTAGTAGTTAATGTTTATCATTCTGACTGTTTTCTCAAAATAGTTATCTCTCAATGATCTCCTTTAAGGCTGAGGTCAAGTCTGGGTATTTGTACTGAAACCCAGCCTGTAAAGTGTTCTTTGGTATGACCTTCTGGCCCTGGGTGAGGACTATGGCCCGCTCAGAGCCCATCAGCGCATTAATGACAAAGTCAGGCACGGGAAAGATGGTGGGCCTCTTAAGGATCCGCCCCAGTTCTTTAGTGAACTCATAATTGGTGTTCAGAGTGGGTGCTACTCCATTGAACACTTGAGGTACAGGGGAAGGAGGGCCAGCAGGAGGTTCCAGGGCGTGGGCAATGATTCCTGCCAGGTCTGAGACATGGATCCAGGGGAATGGCTGTGTTCCAGAACCCAGGGTGCCTCCCAGGCCAAGCCAAAAGGGCAACAACATCTGCTTCATGGCACCACCATCACGACCTAGCACTGCCCCTGGTGGAGGAAGGCAAGAAAAACAGGAAACATCAGCCTGTGCTATCGGCTGAAAGCTTGCCAGCAGGTAATGGCCAATGATCAGCACAGGTAGTAGTAGTTGTAGTATGTGTGTATTTTTATAGGTTAATGGTTCATTTTGTCCTTACTTTTCCTATTTGCCATCTGTCCATATTGATGTTAACCTAAATACTTAAAAAGTGTGGTTCTGCACTGATTTGGTATGTGAGGCAGATCTAGTTAGTATCCAGGAACTGTATGCTGAATCCCACTCCTGCACTTCCACAATTACATTCATAGTGGCAAGTAATTTAATAGTAGTACTAATACTTTGCTTATGAACTCAACTCTGCAAGTCACGCACTGTTACACAGCCATCATCTGCTTTCTTACCAGGTCTAATGATGACTTGTTTGGTGGTTTGTGCCACGTTCTCAGGAAGAAACGCACAGTCCTCCCACTCTTTAACTAGTCTGGACAGGAAGTCATACGGTGCCCAGTCACTGTCTTCTGTGTACTGAGCTGTGAAGCTTGGCTGGTAGCATGCTGTGGGACAAATATCAAAAGTTTGCTACAAAAATGGAAAAATATACACAATAGATTTTCTATTATACAGGAGCAAAGCAGGTAAATATAAGAATATTATTATTAAGAATATTTAAGTTTTGGACCTACTTACCTACACCTGATACCAGCACCCATGAGTGAGGAGGACTGGGAGCAGCAGAAATGGCTTGAACAAAAGCTTTTGTGCTGTCAACGCGACTGGTGAACAAATCCTTTTTATAGCTCTCATTCCACCTACAACAACAAAATGTTGACTAGGTTGGTAACCAGAAGTCGTCATTTGTCATTTTAGGTTGTTGGCTAATAAAACGAACAATCTGAGTAATTTCTCTGAATTTTATGTATGAGAACAGGACAAGTAATCGTGACTTATAGGGCCTAACATGGATGAATGCAAATAGACATCGTCAGGGTATTCTCAGCGATTGCCAAATAACTCAGTGAACCCTCTTGAAATAGGCTCCATTGGCTCACCATCGCAGAGGATTCATGAGATTCTCTCCAGCTAAGTTGACTGCACCCTCGCACGGTGGGAGGCCACAAGACTCCAACTCGCCCTGCAGGAGCACAGAGAAAAAAAGGACAGGATTTGAAACATAACATGGAAATAGATTTAGAGACATTAAAGAGTACCAAGTTCATTCTGACTCATGGTGAAACCATGGCAGCTGCAATAAATCAAGAAATAGGTTTGATTGACAGGAAGGTGAAACATAATACACAGTTACAACAAAGAAAACATTGGCGCAAAAGCCCTCTAAGAAGTGTTTAAGCCAGGCAGACTAGCATGCATGGTAGGAAGTAGCCTGGTTGGCACATATTTGTAATTGTATGATTTTATGGGAGAAAGTAAGCCCTGTGGATATGTGACATCACAGTAATGTTTGTGTCGTTTTCCTAAAATGTCTTAAAAGTGAAGGGATATCACAGAGGAAGAAGACACTTAGTAGCTACAAAAAAAAAAAAATCTCAGGTACTTAATTGTTCTTTGTTAGAAATAAATAGATCCATTGAGCCTACAAGGTGTAAATGCTATTTAGTGGCAATTTAAGGGGTGATCGAGATTCTGACTTCCCTGCACAGTCACTGTTAATCCGAACAAATCTGAGATCATACCCATGTCATCTTCCCAGGACCAGGCTGGCGAGATATCAAAGTGACTTCATGACCTTTGCCTATAAGCAGGCGAGTCAGTTCACGGCCCACAAAGCCAGATCCCCCTCCTTTAATGAGGACAATGCAGAGAAATACTCAAAGTTACAGACATACAAGATTGACATAGAGATCAGGGGCGCTTTTATGGGCCCTAAACATATCCGTTGCCCTCGATTCAGCCGTCCTTGGATAACCATGATATGGATGACTGAGAATCTTCACGTTACTAACGCGGCTGACTATTTCTGATTATACTGAGTATGATGTTTGGTTATTTTATAAGCATGAGATACACTTAGTCCTTATCTGTGACTTTCTCTCTAGCATTCACAGGTCAAGCAGGCAACCATCAGTGCGCATGTGTGAGAGCCACGCTTATAAAACAGGTCACCTGGAGCACTGTTCGGCTTTATTAACAAAGAAAAAGAGTGATTAGTCAATTAAAGCACACACCTGTTGTCATTTTTCGGACTAAAACGTTCACGCTAGTAACTTAGCCAGTCGGACACCCACTTTATACTTTACAATACGGAAAAGCTAACGTTAATTAGCTCGCTGATAGCGTTATGTTACCTTGACCTTTCCAGCGTCACTTCACACATTATTATACAGAAAACTTACCTATTACAATTCGCATTGTCAATAAATTGCAATCCCGGCGTGATAGTATGACGCGGTCAATGTCGCTGCAGTTTGGTCACTCGCTGTTGCGATGGCTGTTTTTCACCTTTATAGACCTTCCTGCTTGCCGTACATTGTGATGTAATTTTGTAGTTTAAATACCCGTGGTAAAATGCTGTAGCACTGCGGGTGCAATCACAGACGCCTTTGTTGTATCGCGCTTATGTGCGACAGATGAATAACATATATTTAAGTTAATTGTGTATTTGACGTCTTAAACACTGAGGTAAGTGACAAAATGTTATTTAAAATTCTTATGAAAAGTTCCAAGATCTCCAAACGTACCTGAATGCATCCTTGGAAGATCTGTGAAAAATAAATCCAAATACATCTATTATAAATAGAAAATCAAGGGGAATTCGAAACGACGTAACTTAATAAGTGTATGTCAATGATCTCTACAAATTATGTTTTTTTTATATTCATTTTCTAAGTGGAATAGTCAATTATTAATTGATTTATTAATGCAAAAGGCCCATTTAATGATTTCAGTCTTTTGAATAACCCTGTTTTTCTTTTACAGGTTTAATATGCCAACTTTAACATCCAAACCAGTATGGCAGTGTGAATATTTAAGTTCCTACAAGTATGTGCATGTATGAGACTCGTAACTAGTTAGATAAGTGGGAAGGTGAATAAATACACTGAACACTTCATGTTGTTAGCCAATTTTGGCCAATACATTTATTCGGATTTAAATAATAATTTAGATGTAAATAACCACAGTTGCGTGAACAGTGTTAATAGCTGATGATTCAATAATTAACAGCAAAATTACACTTAACAATTTTTAAATTCTAAATTAATACAGTTTTTATTTATTGGGTACCATTCCCAGATGATATTTATAAAAACTATTCAGATAATTATTTTTATTCTTTAAAGTAAAGATTTACATACATACATACATACATTCATACATACAAACATAGATATTACAGGATTATGTTTTCTGAGAAAAAAACATTTTTTTAATTTTTAAGCATTAATATCCTTGACCATTTGTGTCTTCGTATGTCGGCGACTCTTGTAGATCTCCAGCTGTTACTGAGTGGCGTCGAGAATGTTCACTGAGATAGATAAGACATCAAAATGAGATTCGACCCTGTGAACACTCCATAATGTTCTAAAATGACTGCGAGACGAGGGAGGATTAAAAACCAAAAAAAAAAAAGTCGAAGATTTCAAAAAACTGTTCCTGGATCCCTTGATTAGATATGGTAATTAACAACATCTAAGATTTATGTGTGAAGACCTGCATTTCATGTTTGTGCTGCTTTGTCAGGAAAAAAAAACTAACCTGGAATACCACTGCTGACCAGATATAAACCAACAATGCAATTTAAGAATACTTTAAATGACTTACGGTCCAGCAGCGCTCTGGCCACATGTCTCTTCTCCATATAGCTCTTCACTTCAGTCATCAACCACGGGTAGAAATTAGTCTCAACATCTGTAAATCAAAACCATATATACAGGAGGTTAACTGACAGGAGCAGAGGAATATAGCAGATTCTATTAGTAGTCATCTGACACTGCATCACAGGTTTGATGGAGAGGCAGCCGTCACTGTGTATGCAGCATTCACCCCAAGTCACAAAAAGCACCATAGCTGAGTGTAAATGGAAGATGATGCAGAAAAGCAACACAGCATATAAAGCCTGACCTTTCTTCACAGGATTATAAAAGTAGCCATGGCTCCTCAGTGAGGTAAAGACTGTTGGCATAAGGTCAGCCATATACTGTTGGGCATATGCATGGGCAGCAATCTTCTCCACAATCTCTTTCTCTCTCAGCAGCACCTCTCTCTGCTGAGCTAATCTGCGCTCCTGAGGTCAGAAAACATATTTTTTTGCAATAAACAAACAAAGAAATAAAAATTCTTTCCCTAATTCTCATTAATGAAATTGGTCAAGAGAAATCTCACTTTATTTTAGCACAAATTAATTAAACACAAGACAACTAAATCCGCATTCTTTCTTTTGTAAAGACGTATTCACATAAATTGACTGCATTACAACACTGGAATTCGCTCCGTAAAAAAGATGGTGTTCCTCTCTGATCCCAGACGGATGCGTGGCAGTTTGCATACCTTCTCCCCCTTACGGCGCCTCTCCTCCTCCTCTAGCCGTTGCACCTGGGCAAGCTCATCATTACGAAGCTCTAGGAAAGCCCTCTGTTGGGCCCTTAGAGCTGCTAGTTCCTCTTCCTCCATAACCTCCATCAGTGCCTGTTCTATTGTCTTTCCTAACAAAACCTCCAGCACTGGCTGCACCTCCCTGTCAAAGTCAAACAACTACACACACAAAGTATCTTTTAATATACTTGCAAAAATGTATTATGGGCTGGTAATCTTTTCTGCAGAGCACATACCTCTCCCTCCTCTACTTGTGTGGTTACATCTTTGCCAGTTTTGGCCGGTACGAATAGTGGAATAGGCGGTCTATCCAAAAACTCATCAGTCTGGCATTCAAAATTATTTGTATGTATAATTTCACTTAATTCTTCCAGGTAACGGTCTGAAAATAAAGATCAGTAAATTTAAAAAACAGGTAGAGTACAAAAGCACTACTGATTCATTCAAAGTAAGTGATGTTGATGAAATATTGGGCACAAACTGTATTTACGAGCGTTAATTTATAAATTCTGAGCCTACGGTGGAAACAAAATTCGGACTCATTGTCAATTGTCACACTCACTCACAGTCAGTAATGGCAGTGATGATAGCAAGAGGCGGAACACACACATGCCAAGCATGAACAAGGACTCAAACCACCACTCACCAAGTTAATGAAAACTACACACTATTGTTGTTGTGTAGCATGGACTTGTAACACTATTTGGAGTTAAGCGTTAGGCTATACCTGTTTGTACATCAATGTGCAGTCTGCCCTTTACAGCCTCAGGAGTCCTGGCTCTGAACTGTTCTATGGCTTGTTTACGGGCTAAGGCTCTCCTTTTGGCCTCCTGTTGCCTTTGGATTTCAGCCGCATCTGAATCTGGCTGTCAGAGGTGGATGTTAGCACACGATTATTTCAAGACGTAGTGGAAAAAGCAAATCTAACATGGCTTAAAACAGTAAAACAGCTGTTATACTTACAGTTTGTAGGAACCGTTGGGCGTATGTGTTTCCTCTGACAACACGCCGGTCGTACATGATGTTTCCATAATTAATGTGACTGTCACGGGGATTCCAACATAGTCAGCAAAAGATAATAAGAGTCATACTATTAGTTCACAAATCTGAAAAGACTATATACATAAATCATCATGTTTGTGATCATCCTGACAATAAGTACTCTATCTGGCTTGTTAATATTGGCTTTTACTTACATATAGGCAGGAAAATGGATGCCTATTAAAATGTTACAGGCTTTGCATTCATTAAGCAATCTGTGATCCAAAAGGAAATATAAGGGTTGTCCAGAAAATGTAGGGTGGGAAGCTGCTACAGGTTGACTTTTAATACAGTACCATTAAGATCCATATCTAATTAGTTAGTTTTATAATTATTTTAAAGGCTTCTTTGTATCAG
Organism: Brotula barbata; assembly: GCA_900303265.1. Classification (NCBI taxonomy): domain Eukaryota; kingdom Metazoa; phylum Chordata; class Actinopteri; order Ophidiiformes; family Ophidiidae; genus Brotula; species Brotula barbata. The sequence continues at coordinate 159,544 of OMNV01001692.1, forward strand.
CACTGGTTGTAAACTGTAAAATGTGATCCAGTTGTGTGAAGCAGGTTTTAAAAAAAAGCCACATTATTTTTACTCTTTCGATAAAAATCTGCTCTATTTTCCATATTTTGCACGCATTTTGATTGTAACTAAACAGCGCCCTCTATAGGTGTTGTGCTACCCTTAACCTGCATCAGAAAATTGGCACAAGAAGCAGCCGTGAACAACCAAATTAGTATTTGTGCATTTGACAGAGAAACCTCACCCACTTGTAGAACTTGAAAACATCCTTTCGCTTGAAATGCTGCCTGAATCGTATAGTTTGCTTTGCAATTTGTAAAAGAAGGAAAGATCAATCAATCTAAAGAAATTACATGCTTTAGGATTGATGTTATTGATATTGTAATTAGAAAGAGATGGGTGGGCTCCTCCGATTAAAAACAAATCACGGGGATGGCTTCCATACTTAATAAAGCATAAAAAATATGGTTATTTTAAATTGCAGTAATTTAACTCGTAAAATTTGGCAAACATACCCATTTCTGTATCTTAATCGGCTCCTCACAGGTGTGGGTTGGCTGGAATAGGTGTACGACGCCGCTGTACTCTTCTGAGCGGGTGAAACAGCCATTGTTATTTTCACAACCTGATCTTACTTTGCAAAATAAACCAATATTCACTGAAACTGAAACGAACCGTGACGCAGTATAAACAGACGTCAAAAGATGCGGTTGGTAACTTGTGACTTGTTGCGCCATACTATCATAAAATTACGACATGCAGAGAACCTTTCTTGTGTTATTAACCCGATGAGGCGTGGAGAGTAAAGAAATAAACGTAACGGCTCTATGAAATAAGGACACAAAAACCTGAATATGCCGTTACGGGGGGAAAAAGACGTAATCTGATTTCGTGTATTTTTTTAATAAAGACACTCAATCGTTATTTATCCATCGGCTCCATTTCACTGATACACCGGATGTAAGTTGCTGCCAAAATAAGAGTCTGAATACAAACACTTAGCAAAAATTTCATACAAATAGATAGCGGAGTTCTTCCATAGCTATCTTCTGATGAACAAAAAGGGAAGTATATCAGAAGATAGTTATATCAGCTAGTTGTTTACCAGTTGTTCCGTGAATGCAACATTTTCACCTTTTAAATTGGGAGAAAATAGTGTATATTCTGATATATTGAAAATATACGTGAAAAAACGGGCCGGTGCATGTTTGTTATTCCCAAATTATTCTATATATTAAAGTGTTCCCATTTACTCCCCCAAAAGTTATCCTGGATTGTTTTACAGAATACAGCTACGGAATCATCAGGAATCATCATTCCGATATTTATTTTTTCCAGTCCTCTGCATTTTAGATATTGTTGTAATCCAAAGGTAATAGACAGCATGTGCACCATCAATCAGCCGCCACTGCCAAAAGGGCCACAGTTACTATTTTGAATTCTAATGTAATACTTAATGTTTATGGATGTGACAAATATATCAGGATTCATTCTGCGGAAATCTGAAAATGTGCTCATCTCGAACAAAGGGGAAATTTAAAAAAAGACAGCTTAAAGTGAGGTTGACGGATTTTAGATGTTTTCTTTATTTATTTATTTTTCTCGGCAGCATAACAGATTTTATCTAGCAAAATGAAAAGGAACATTAAATTTCAGACACGGACAAACAGATGTGGGTGTAGAACATCTTGAAACGTTTGGTGGCTTTTTTACGAGCGCCAGGATCCGGAAGCTGCATTGTAGTGACGGAGGATAACAAACACGTGGTTTGATAAGGAGATAAATGGGCCCGCAGTCCCATTAGCGCGCCCTCTCTCTGCGTGTGTTCTTCCTGGTTGGTCGCAGCTTTACCGCGGGTGAATCTGGTCGTCTTTCAAGGTATTTCATGCTATGATTTACATCATATTTGATATTATTTACCCCTGTATGACTTAATATCATGATGCGGATATTTACGGCGTTATTTCCTACCTGATGTTCATGTTAGGCCGCAGGTTAAGATTCGCTCACCGACCTCGTGGTTGGTCCGTTGATCCAAAATGAGCGATATCGAATAACTCAGAAAAGTTGTGTTAGTGATAAGAAGGAATAATAATTGACAACCAAATGAACAGAAATTGGGTGAGAAACTGCATCAATAGGAGTAAAGAACAAAACCGCAGTAAAGTTCTCTAAAAGATTATGTATCCGTCCGCCGTAGGACTCTGATTATTCTGTCGTTAGCCTTGGTGCAGGTGCAGAACTAGTGAGTAAATGGTTTCCATATGTGATGGTAGTGAAGATGCATCCACAGCATGTCTCCTGTCAAACCTGAAATGATGATTTCTGCATGTCCGTGTTTCACCTGAATCTGATGATTACAGACGCACCACACTGATGGGTTTGACTGCAGAAATGAAGTGAGGATGTTCCACTTCTACATGATAAGTTAAACAAAGTTCTTTTTTTTCTTTTTTTTTTTACCAGATTTGAAGAGCCTGGACTGGATTTATCGAAAGGTAAAACCTTGTGCATGTTCCTTCCTAACTTATTAAACCAGATTCTAATATTAAGCGTTAATTGATTGATTTTTATTTTTGCTCCTTTAGGTATGTAAAGCCCTACATGATGTGCACTTCTGGATCATTCTTCGATGTATATAATTGTTAGTTGTGTTTTAAGAGATGTACATTTCAGTGAATTTGTTCCAGCCAATAAGGTTCCTAATTTAACCTGGTGTGACAATACAAGACTTGTTAATCTTGCAAATATTTGGAATAAAGTTGCTTAAACTAAGATTTGCATTTCATCCTTTAACTCTGTCTGGTGGTTTTGTAGATAACATTGTCAAATTTGGAATTTCAGCACATTGACATTTGAAACGTTCACCTTTATTGTATGCCAAAATAAGTACAATGCATCAATTACATTTAAAGCAGAGTAGGTTTCAGTAATATAACATAACAGGTAATGACTCAAGTGTACAGTTGACTCTGAAATACATCTTCCAGCTAAATTGCTCTGTTACATGGAGAGATACAATGGAGGCTTCAGTCATCCCTGGCCTATTGTAGAGAATATAATTGTATCTGGATGGCAAGGTTAGTAAATGTTATAAAGAATTCTTGCATAATGTCTAACCTCACAGTATTCACAGTTCACATATACAAATAAGCAACAAATCACAATTTCATATATATACAGTATTTACAAAACAAACAGAAGTCATGTCCCATTTTGCACAGCACAGGCTGCCATGCTAACGGTACCGTCGGTATTTGTGAGTCCTGAACTGTCCTTGCTCTTTTTGGTCCCCGTCTGGTCCATCGACGTGCCGTCAAAGAGCCGAGCCATGAAGGCAAGGCCGCTCTCCTTGATGTACGATTTTCCTGCGAAGGTGTAAAGTATTGGATTGGCACAGCTGCTGATGAAGGCGAAAGCAGAGGTCACTGCACGACTCGACCTACAGATGTGGACCAAACTGCAGAGAGGGAAAGTTTTTCAAATATATTCTAATTTTGGTGTTTTGGAAAAAGTTGACATGAACCTCCAAACCTCCATCCTGTATTTTTCCAATTTATGAATATATGAATGAGACGGGGGTTATTTCATTGCTACTCACCTTGCTTTCACAGGTGATCCCGTTGTGTACCACTCAGCCGTCACCTTAGGCAGACACACACACGGTTAATTCAGATGACCAGATGTTTATGCTAAGAGTACATAACAGAATTTCATTACATGCCATCACACACCTGTAGCATGTTGATAATATGATAGGGCAGCCAGAATATACCGAACGTCACCACAATGGCCAGGATGAGTTTCTCACTGCGAACCTTCCGACGGAACCTGGTCTTCCTCAGACGTCGGAGGATAAGGATGTAACTGGTTATGATGACTGCGTACGGGATTATGAACCCTGCCACTGTCTCCAAAGTGTATTGGAATCTGACCTGCAAACATGAGGGAGCAGATGCGTTCATAATGATTGCGTAGACATGAATGGATCTCTAATCAAAACAGAACGTGATTAGAATTAGGCAATCACAACAAGGGGATATATTTGTATAAAATCACCTGAGACAAAATTTATGCTCACAAAAACATTAAAAGTATCAAACATTTTTGCATGCTTTAGTGAGGTAAATCTTTTGTGTGGATAGCTCCTCCATGTGGCCATTTGGAAATTACATCATACTTTAGCTACCACAGACCCAATCACTATACTGATAATCCAGCAGATGTTAAAGCAGATGGAATATTCATTATGATGGCCAGTTGGCCTGATTCATCCTTAAGTGGCCTCTCATGATGCTCAGGGAGAAATTCATTTAGGCTGGGACATTATTACAGGAATTTTGGTCATTTGTTTACCATTTAACTTCAACTCACCCTAATCTTTTCAAACATTAAACATGTTTGAAAGAATCTTGTTGATAATGTCAAGAGGCAAAGAGGCAAGATTCTATGAAGCTGCTGTATAGACTGGAGAAAATCTGATTCTGTTCGTGTTACTGACTAATTATGAACTATAGTGTAAATATAAAATAAATCAGGTGCCCTTGAAAGTTTTTCTTATGTAAATACAAGACAAAGCACCAACTCACATGTCGAGGCAGGGTGTGATTGGACTGACACACCAATCTGGTTTTATTTCTCTCATCCTTATCGTAATCCACAGATCGAAACACTGCAGAGGGGATGGCAATGACCAGCACCAGCATCCACATTCCCATTATCACCCTGATCACAACCTTCCTGCTGATCATGCAGGCCAGCCTCCGTGGCAACACCACGGCCACCAGCCTGTGTAAGCTCATCAGGGTGATCAGAAAGATGGAAGCGTACATATTGGAATTGCACAGGTAAAATAAAGTTTTGCACGCGGCGTTGCCAAAGATCCATGACTGCTTGGCTAGGTAGACAATGAAGAAGATGGTGAGCGCCATGAGGAAGCCATCAGCACAGGCCAGGTTGAGGATGAAGAGGCTGGTGACAGAGCGTCGGCGGGAGCGTGCCAGGATACTCCAGACGATGAAGAAGTTGCCAGGGACACCCAAGAGGAAGACCAAGCCCAGGATCAGGGCACCCAAGGCTGTAGAGAAGTCATTACTGACGACGCTCGCATCCTCTGGATTTACATTAGTTTTAGCCCGAACCAGTGAGTAATTGTCTGTTGTGTTGTTCATACTGGAATTGGATTTTGATTCTGGGGATGAGAGGACAAAGTGGTCATTGTATTGACAAATAACAATTGCAAAATAGATCGAAATAAGTCACCTCTGAGAGAGATAAACGTTTCTCCTGTGTGCATATGTGATCTACAGTACAGTACTGTACAGTTTATGTAATGACCAACCTGTGCCTCTCACTTCCTCCCACTATACAGGTACATGAAGTATGATGTGTATAACCTTTAGAAATCCACATCCTTCCAAGTTAACAATCATGAAAAAGTCTTTTTTCAGTGTGGCTGAAGGATGTTAATACAGTAATGAGGGACGGGTGCCATCCTGACGCAGCCTCCAAAATATTCACTTTAGCTCTGAAGCCAACAGCATAGCTCAGTGATCACAAACAGCATGCTAAAACATGCCAAATGTTTGCAAATGCTCTATTGAAGAGCAGCGATGTTTCCACGTCGTCCTTTATTCACTGTAATTTGTCTCATCATCATCATCTCTTTCTTTTCACATGGACACCCAAGGTCAGAAAACTGACCTGAAAACAAACACAGATGCAGTTGTTCCTTACATCGGGAACAACGTTAGATTTGCAAACCGCATCACTTCAAGGGTCAAATGAGGATAACATGTTTTTTATTAACTTATTAGACACTGGTACGTGAATTGATAATTGAGTCCATTTTAAAGCAGTCACAAACCTTATTCTTAAAATTACTTAAAGGACTTCAGATTTCAAATTAGTAATTCATTAAGAATTAGTCGGCTATGTAGAAAAGGCATGGAAATCTAGGAGTTTATAGATTTATAATTTCAAAAGAAATCCTAGAATCCATTATAGCAACCAGACACTTTCGAACCTGTTCCTAAAAGGCATGTTCACACCTGTATTATAATGTGCCAGTTAATGCTGCTTTATAACCTTTCTTACTGTACTCATCCCATAACCTTGAGCGTTAGGTGACGACACCTGTAGCTGTGTGAAATGTGAAGCATTTCTCATTTCTTTTTATTCTAGATTATCTGATCCTGATTTACCTTGACTGCATCCTGATACTTTGACTTTCTCTTTGAAATGTTTGAAGACAAAAACCAATAACTTCACAAAACCACATTTCCCCATGTGTGAAAAAATAATAAAGTCCTAATTCCCTGAATGAAGATTCATTTCCTTCCTTCCTTCCTAAGTCCGCTGTTTATTTTTCGTGATGGGCTTTTAAGAGAGTGAATGGATAAACAAGTTAATGGAGTCCGATTTACGTCATTAAGAAGAAATGCACAGCTACACACATACATGGTTGCTTGGGAAACATAGCAATGGTGCCAGGTCCAAAATGACAATATTTCAGTATTCAAACATGCAGTTAGATGGCGTTATTTCAAAATGACAAAAGCAAGAAAATATGACACCTTTCAGCCATCAAGGCACGTAGCAATCACACCCACACAGATAGATTAAGCAACACAGATTTGACAACTCAGGTTTGGAATAGAAGTATATAATAATAATAATATAACGGTTAAATAGCAGAAAAACTGGCAGAAAAAAAGATAAAGCTCCACTGTGCAAGCATTTCAACTACAATAAAGTGAGACGCAAGATATGCAAATAGTTTGGTCCTGGGGTACTAAAAATGATATAAAAAACTGTGTCTAAATGCTAAAGTCCAGAAAGTTGAGATTACGAGATGAGTTAAGAGGACTGTGAATAATTATGGAAATACAAAAGCAGAAATCTACAATGAATTATTCTACTGCATATTCTAGAGTGACCGACCTTTTCAGAGTGTGCGATGTCCCTCTGATGTGTGTCGATCCCACTGCTCTCCTCTCCTTCCAGTGATTACTGCGCTTTCACCACAGCTCAGTTCATCATAAACTGAATTAGTTCGTCCCCACAGGCTGCAACATGCTGTGGTTAGAGAGAGAGGGGGAGAGAGGGAGAGAGAGAGAGAGCGAGAGAGAGAGAGAGGGAGAAATAGAGGCACAGGAAGAGAGAGCGAGACACGAGGGGGGCATCCGGTGAAATATTTCTCAAGCACTTACGTCTTGACTAATATGTAGACCGGCTATATTATAAACTACATTTCCTGTTGGCCCTCAGCATAATTCCCCCATTTTTGTGTCCTCAGGCACTGTTGAATCACTTTAGCATTGCACAATTTAAGGGAGTGGAAGAACACAGGTGACTCAAATAATTGCACAAGCTGGCGTATGTCAGGGGTTCTGTAGAAAAAGACACTTGCTTACGCACACAAACACACACGGGCACACTAGTACGTACAAGTTTTTGACACTGAGAGGAATGCTGATTTCCGGGGTGTTGCCATGTGAAGGGAGATACAGAGTGGATGGTGGAGATCTGAGGCTGAGGTGAAGAGCATCCTAGGAGGTTTTACCGTGTGCACACAATGGGTCAGTGATGTCCTTCTTTAGATAACTCTGAAGGGTAAATCTCTCACAAACGTCATGAATTTGTCGGACGCCAACGTGTTATGCCAAAGTTTCTATTTAGATCAAATGCCAGGTAGTAAAAAGTCTTTGGATTGTTTTGGTCATTTGGTCATTTCACTCAAATTTAAAAGAAAATTTGTGTTAATGAAGATGGGTCATTTAGTTGTTTTCTCAGAGTTTAAGAGTTTGAAGTTTGGGCATCCTTGCATCTTGGATTCTTGGACTTATAAAAATAAGATTAGTCTGACATAATTCTGCCTCTAATACTCGTGTGATTTTCTGGCCCGTCCATAGAAGTTATTTTCCTCACTGTGAAAAAGCTTTCATGACATCATATCAGGGGGGAAACATCACATGAGTAGAATGGGTGATGAATTAGTTCAAAGCCACAGTCAGGAGGAGGAGCCAGCAGCTACACGATCCCTGTGTGCTGGATAGGGCGGCTATTTTTGACAATTCACAAACCCTTTGTGAACCCTTTATTACCACTGGAATGTATATGTTGTATGTGTATGTATAATGAAGTTTGAGGGATCTTTCGCAAATATTTAAAAGCACAACTTCTGTAGAAATCATGAGGTTTTTATACATTTTCTATGTAGTATTCAATAATCAATAAGTTACTAATATGACTTAAATCTTATTAATCCAAAGCATTTTTAATAACCTTCTTTTTTAATAATATATATGAAAAATGAAATATCTTATGTAGATGTTTTGTTTTTATCTCATTTGTGATATTGTGCCAGAAATCCTTCTGTTCTAAAAGTCTTAACACGATGATAATTATGATTGGTGTACAAAGCACAAGGATTTCTCAGGCTGTCCATCATTATCCATATGAGATAAGATAAGAAAATGCTTTATTAATCACATGTGGGTCAACTTTTAGTTAATGGTACAAAAATTCTATGTATTGGCTGAAATTCTGAAAGTTTTCAATACCTGCGAGGTATTTAAGAGGCCTCCTAAAATATGTCACATTAACGACTGGTTATCTATCTTGTTTTAATTATTTTTGCTTCATTTTTAAATTCATATCTTAATTTTTGTATCATTTCATCTCCCCTGTCCTTTTGCTAATGGTTTTGTTGTCATTTTTATTTTTCTAGCTCAATATCACATGCGATGTCTCAAAGGATTTTAAAGGTCCACAACAACAAACGGTTCCTGACCCAGGCCACAGCTATGTAGGGAGAAGAGGAAAAATACCCCCCAAAAAACCTTAATACTTAAGAAAAAAAAGGAAGAAAACTCATAATCAACATAAATTACGTTACGTCACATTGGAGCAACGGATCGTCCTTGCAACAATTTTCCCATTAATTCATATCATAGTTTCAATCTCTCTCTCAGACTCAAAGCTTCAGGATGCTAGCACTTACGTTGCCCAATATCCTTCCATGACAGCTGTAATCTATCCCTTTAGGCTATAAAAATTTACCTAGCTGCCCAGGAAGGTTAAATTATTCTACTCTTGGCCACACGAGGGCGCCATATCCACAGAAATCCCCCTCCCGCGTCTCCTCCTTTCACAAAAGTCGACACTCAGCCTTTCCTCCAGTGTGTTGCACTCAGCCATCACATTGCAACAGTGCCTTTAAAATTTTATTAGCTGTTTAGCTCCACTGATTCACAGCCACCAAAAACTTTCCATTTCTACAATGGCTCTGTGTTCGAACTACTGGAATTTTCCTACTTGAACTGAACTTCAGATTTTTGTTTCAGATACAAAAAAAAAAAATATGCACAGCCGGAGCTCAGAGGTGAGTTAGAAATTCAAAGTGCCTCCTCGCGAGTCGCTATAATTCAGGTTGCCCGGGTAAAGGACGGTACTCTAGAAGACTTGGAAGACTGGTGGCTCTTTTTTCCTCTCCACAACCAGACTGCAACATCTTGAGAGCAGTCCAGGCTCTAAGGCCTGCCCACACAACCCCCAGAGGATGACAGGAACAAGAGTGAAACAAGCCCCCAGTTACATGCCAGTATAACGTACAGTATAGGCCTAATGATTGTGAGAACTGGGGGAGGGGCGAGGAAGGATGACAGAGAAAGAGCGAGAGAGAGAGAGAGAAAGAGAAGGAGAGAGAGAGAGTTTATTTAAGTTTTTCGTCTCCTGACTCAGACAGAGAGCAGACTACAGTGGATAATGAGAAACAGATACTTCATGGAGAGGAAGAAGAGGAGGAGGAGGGGGGGCTAAAAACTTGAAGAAGGAGGGACGAGGAGTTGGTGGGGAGTTAAGAGGGGAGGAAGAAAAAGAATGAGAGAGAGGAGAAGAAAGAGTGACATTCAAAAAGGGGAGCTGTCATGGTCTTGGACACAGGAAATAGAGCTCTCGTGTTTGAACGCTAAGTGACAGTTAATATCACAGCTCGATCTGGTGGCCACGAAGGCCGACGGTGGAAGGAGAGTCACAGTGTTTTGGTTTGAAAGGAGGGCAAAAACTCACAGAGCCAAATGGGCACATGCTTTATAAAAGGGGAAGGAAAATGAAATCAGAAAATATGATGTATTTTATATAGAAAAGCAAAGGTGAAAAGTAACTATATTATTTTGTTACCCTGCATTGCTTGAATATCTCCACCTTGTGAGACTTTCTACAATTTAATCTGCTTTATTCTGGAGGCATTTCTAGTTGCTTTGCAAGTAATTGTTTTTCATGAGAAGAAAGTGCTAATTTATTAATGTACAATATCAGTTAAACTGCTCAATCATTGGTTTTGGTGACCGCTGAACCACCTACAATATTATATACAGTATATATACTCCATGTGTGTGTTTGTGTATGTGCATTATGCAGCTAAATGTGCTCTAGGATTCAAGGTAGTCCTAATCTGTCTTTAAATTGAAGCTCACCTTGTGCACTTGATCTGATCTTCCGTCTTGAGTGTGTAGCACCTTAAATTGTTTATATATCTATAAGATGACATCAAAGATCTCCTTTCCCTGGATCTTTCTGCACAGATTTCCCCAAAATACATCCTGTTATTTTTTTGGTAACTTTAGGCATTTCGCTGGAACTTTATGAACTGATTTTATTTGTAGTTACCTCAGACTTTAAGAGGTTAAAGAAGTACAACAGTTGGATAAATCTTCATAAATATTCACATCTCTGCTCATTAATCTTTTAAAACATGAATCGCATCTTCCATTCTGTAGAAATTGTTTATTGTTAGCAGCTTTTGATTTGTAATTTTGTATTTGTGTTGCCATATGAAGAGAACGTGAAGGGAGTCTGACTGGAGAGAGAGAGAGATCTCCACACAGATACAAGGGGAGGGGGATCGATGATTGACAGGCGGAGGGTCCTATGGGGGCTGAATAACGGACCGAGTGGGGCTGGGAAACCCACCCAAAGGCAATTAAGGGTAAAGGACGACAAAAATATTTGATAAACTTTTTTTCTTGAAGTGGGAAGAAGAAGAAAGGATGGCGAGGAGCGAGAATCAAAGAGCGGACGGCGTGGAGATGATGGCGTTTCTAACGGAACCAAGTTTGTGAGATTCTATCACGGAAACGTTTGGTTTGACATCAAGTCTGAAAAACTTATCGAGCAGCGACTCCACATCGTTTGGAAACTCTGCGAAAAGTTGTTGAAGTTTGCATCAAAACCTTTCTACGATAGGATGAGGACGATCTGCTCAATGACGCGCACCTAGGACGCGTTATACACCTTTTTTGGGATAAAAACAAAAGGAAAGTAGTGTCTTCTGGCGGTGTCGGACCCGGACAGTTTGTATTAGTGTCTCTGTATCCTCGGTGCTGCCGGAGGGCGATGGGGGCCGCGCCGGGGCCCGGCTGGGAGGAGGGCGAGTTCGAGTTCAAGTTGGTTTTTGAGGAGGACCCGCCGCGCCAGAGCCAGGGGACAACCCCGGTCCCCCTAGCCGAGCCGGAGAGCTCCGTTCCCGGGGAGAAAAGTGAGGGCGCCCCGCTGCTCCTCGACTCCAGCAGCAGTGGCTTGAGTTAGTCACTATGATTATAACCGCTTATAACGTGCTGAACTGGAGAGCTTGGACTGCCTGTGGGGACTTTGTGTGTGTGTGTGTGTGTGTGTGTGTGTGTGTGTTGGATGTGCTGTGTATCCTTTTCCAGTCTTTCTAGCTGTATTCTGTGTGTTCGACCAGGCTTCCAGTATCGGAGAGAGAGAGAGTGTCCTGTGATGTGCATCCTTTTGTAGGCCTGCATTTCTGTGTGTCCTGTATGTCCTGTGTGTGAGTGTGTGTGTGTGTGAGAGCTTAAAGTTTCATGTGCTACCATGTGCATCCTGTGGTAAGACTCTAACTACATGCCTGTGGTTCCACTATAGCGTGTGTACGTGTGTACGTGTTATTTAGTGTGTGTGCGTTGCGTGCTTGTTTCTGTCAGCATGTGAGCGTGAGTATATTTTTATTGTGTGTTTGTTTTGCGCTTGTGTGTGGTATGCATCTGCCTGTGTATGTGTGTGTGTGCATGCCAGTGTGTCAGTCAATGTGTATACTGTGTCTTGCTCTATTCCTGTTTATGTGTGTGAGTGAATTTGTGTTTATGTATCTGTGTATGCATGTGTGTGTCTGTGTGTGTGTGTGTGCATGCAGCCCAGACTCAATGTGTTTCTAATCAGTTGTGCGTGTGAGCAGAGTTAACAGCTGCCATCTGGGAAGGAACCTCAACCTCTGTGTACTGAACACGCACCACATACACACCTCCCCTCTCGCTCTTTCAACCCCCATCCTCCCATTTTTTAGTCTACACACACACACACACACACACACAGACACCTCACATCCAACCTCTCGTTTGTTTCCCGCCCACACTGGCATACAGTCATATTACCACACCCTAGGCATGAAAGTGAACTCCAGACAAAACCACCTCACGTTTTTCACTTTTCACCTCGGTAGCGTCACTGTGTAATCCGCCCTAAATTTCAGCTGTCACCATTCAGCTCACAGCTTCCTGTGGAGGTTCAACTCAGGACATGGAATCACATCTTTTAGGTAGATCTGCTGATTCTCACACGAGCTTTCCCCAATGCAAGTGACCAAGGTGGAGACCAAATGACCATCCGTCAGCTCCTGTGTGAGCCGTTAAAACCGTTGACCACGCGTGAACTCCTCCGTTGGTGTTTTTTGCAAAAAAACAAACTGACCTTTTCATGCGACGCATCCAACAAGTAAAGAGTTGCCTCAGCCATGCAGCTTTAATCACTTGGAAATATTTTGTTGCCAGGAAATATTTGTAGAGATTTTTCAACCCAAGTCTTCAGTTTGTTGGCAGTTGAAATTGTGCATCTGCATTGCCCAAAAATTGCCTATATGGCCTGGCGCCACTGCAGCACAACAATGATCAATTGGAGCCTTGCTCGTTACGGACTAACTACCGTTTGGCTCCATGTACGTGCCGATCCCAGAGGCCCAGTGGAAATGAGGCAGTGGTCACTGTGGACTACAGTATGGAGGGGTTGTGTCCTCACGTGGAAGTCTTTGACGTCCAAGGAACAATGCCTGAATGAAAAAAGTTCATGAGGAATAAACCAAAACCATCCTGTTAAGTTCACCGTTGGATATGTGATTGTTGGTGGTGTAAAATTAAGAGCAGTGAGCCAACGTTAGACTTCAGGATTTACACTTTACCTTTTATTGCACTAATTACAATTTAAGTATGGAAGACAAATAACTTTCTCACTCATAATAACAACAGAAAGGAACAAAAATGTTATTAAAAAGTGTTGTGGGGCATCTGGAAAATGGATGCCATATGGCACGTTGAAGAATAATGTAATACAAACAGCTTTAATCTATCTTCACTAGCAATAATAAAGTTTAGTTTAATAAATAAGAAACATTTTCATATTATTTAATATAGTGTAGATTAAAAATGAGGGGAGAAAACGCTGCCATATTTTCAAAAATCTGACAATAACAGGACATTCAAACACTGACTGTGCACATCATAGGGAGTAGTTCCATAATCGCATGATTTTTCCCATATGGCAACAATTACAGTTTAGCAGTTCAAGAAAAAATGATGGATGATGTAATCACATTTTGATTATAAAAAATGAATCGTTGCTCACCACAGATTGTGTTTACAGTATTTTGATTGATATGTAATGAGTAGTTTGCGTGCTAGAAAAGTAAAGTAGGTTTTTCTGATGCGGCGGTACGATGTGGTTGGCACGTCAAAACGGAGGCATTAACGGTAGCAGAAGGTCATGTGACCACCCAGAAACACACAGCAGACAGTACGTAACTGAAGGGACGTGCCTTTGCGATGGAAGAGGAAAATGTTTAGGTCATTAGGAAGAAGCCAGAAAAGAAACCTTTGCCATATGGCAGTAAAGGTGGATATGAGGAAAATAAACCGACTGTAAGCTCGTTATTTATTTAATTTTAGCCAGCAAGACTAGCTTTTGTTTATTGTTCATCCACTTTTCACAACAACAGTACTGGCTTCTGTGTGCAATGAGAGTTTGATTAAAAAGCCAAACAATGATTGTAGAAAAAAAAAATAGAAATTTTGTTGTTTATTTTGTTTATATCAGTTACAGACAACCACCTGGCTGCCACTCATGCAGGACTGTCAATCAGCATCCCCAGTCCGCCTCCTTCATCCAATCAAAGAGCCGGGATGCATTCTCCTCCCCCACGGAAGGCCTTGGTCAGAGAGTTCAGTGGAACCTACGAGAGTCTGCCGGCACGTTCTGTACAGGTGAGACAGCAGAATTGGTCTCAGGCCCTGGAAATGTGGTGTTAATTAATTTTCGAGTTGAATCCATTTGTATATGAATATGTATAAAGTTGACTCCACTGCATTGTAAAACCCCAAATTCTTTGCCAAATTGGCTGCAATCAGTCATATCACACCAAAAGAAGAGGTGGTATGCCAAATGGAATGCAGCCATTGCAAAAGAAAATATTCCGATAAAAACCACAGATGAAAGGTGTTTGTTGAGCTTGTAATATGTGATTATGTTATGATTTTGTTATGTGAACTTGTAACGTTTTGATTGAGGTTTGCACGCCTCCATTTTCAGTCCCTGTACCTGAGGTACACTATAGCTACACTCTGTTGATCCGTATGTAAATAATTTGAAAACCAAAGCAATGAGACGACAAATTACCCTTTCGCTTTTACACACAGTCTCCCGATTAGTGTGAAAATATGAAGCACATCAGTGGTTGTACAAGTTTAAAGACCATTTTGCACCTTATGAATGTTTGACCTCATTAATCAAGGCTACATTTTGGTCAGTTGTGGTTTCCTCAGTTCACTGTAGGAATAATAACCATGAGATTCTATCTAATGTCACATGAATTGTTGCATCACAGTGGGATTATGAGCATGTGAATAAGAATTTTTTCTGTTTGGTGTGCTTTTATTCGAGGGAATTATCTGTAAGTGTGCTATTTTGAACACTATAAAAGGTGAGGATTCAAAAACATACGAAGCAATGCAAACACTTATTGCTCCTTTTGTTTGAGATACATGAATAACCACCAGCTCATGCAAATGTTTGAAGTAATATCAAGTCAAGACTCAAGTCTGCATGACTTACAAGCACCAGAGCACATCAATAATGAAGAAATGTCAAAACAACCACATTACCACTTTGGATTAGAGTTATTATTGATGACAGCAAGAGTACATGTGAGTCACTAAGGCAAACAAAACCACACTGACCTTCCTTTAATGTTTCTACTTCAGACTAAGCCAAAGTACCTGAAATATCTGTTCGTCCCTACAGGTGTCAGAGTCTCGTGTGGTTGAATGTCCCAGCATCCAGATCACCACCATCTCCCCGGAAGATGACCCAGCACCCTCTATTTCCAACTACTGGGACATGGGTGGTGGTGGTGGTTGGGACAGAGAGCGCCTCTACCTCCCCCTGCTGGACCCCTTTAGCTACCGCGATGGATGCCCTGGCTCCCTTAGCCCTAGTCCCGCCTCAAGCCCATCGTCCCGTGGCTGGCTAAGCCCCGCCTCCAGCTGTGACTCGCTGCTGGTGGAGGAGGAGGAGCTAAATGAGGCCACGGTCAACTTCAGCCTCTCACCGTCCTCTCGGCCAACATCCCCAGGTGGGAAAAAGCGGAGAAACTCCCCCCTGGCCTCCCCCTGCATTTCACGGAGGGGCAGTTATTCAGAGGAGCTCCATGGATGCAACCTGGAGCGTGGGGACTCCTCGTCTCAGTCACAAGCGCTGCCCAGCAGCTGTGAGCTCAGCATCCCACAGAAAACCAGGAAGACCTCACTGGAACAGGTTAAGAGGCCAGCTTGGTTTGATTTGTATCTATTTTTATGTTCCATGACTTATGACTCCGACACAGTATCTGATTATAATGATATATATAATCCATGTTTTTAAAGCATTTATAATCCAGGTTAATGAATGAAATCGTTAACGGCTGAAACAAATGAACAATTATTGGATTAGTTGATCAAGAGAGTCAGCAGATTAATTTACTGCAAATTCATGAATGCCTTCATTGATTAACTCATTTATCAGTCATATAATAAGAAACAGAAACACCCATTTCATCCTGAGCCTCTGATCGTCCTTATCTGTCTTTTTTTTTATGTCACTTGAATAACTGTTAATTCTTGGTCCGTTCTTGACCCAGTTCTGCTGTCACAATCTGTCTTTTTGTCCTGCAGTTGTCTCCCAGGGAGGTGGATCAGGAGCAGGCTCCAGTCCACAGCTCCCCTTGTCCACAACCCGAAAGCCACCAGCACAGACGAGAGCTCCCCTCACTGGGCATGGATTACCTGTCTGTACCTCCTGCTCTGGGCTGGGGCAGGACCCGAGCCAGTGCACACAGCCCCTTATTCAGGCAAGAACGCATGGACTCACCACCATATATACACACAGTAAATATGATGTGTATAATAATATCGCTCACGGTGGAACTGTGTCTTTACTTTTTAGGACTAATGCCCTGCCACCACTTGATTGGCCACTACCATCCCAGTTCGACCAGTACGAGCTGCGTATCGAGGTGCAGCCCCGCCCCCATCACAGAGCCCACTATGAGACCGAGGGGAGCAGAGGGGCTGTCAAGGCGGCACCAGCAGGGCATCCTGTTGTTAAGGTACGACACAAACCTGCAGATTTTAGGAGGAAGAGAAAGATGCACTCTTAAATGATACATTTCACAAAATAACTTAAAGCTCAAGGCAGATGGCAGTGAGTAGTGAAGAAAAAACACAGAACAATGGAGTTTGATTTGCTTTCTTCCTTGTTGTAGCTCTCCTTTGAGATTTATATATATAATGATATGTACATTTATATTCGTATGATTGGAATAAGAGCTCTTGTGTTGCTGTTGGTCTCATGTGAGCGTGTGTGTCTCTGTTCAGCTTTCTGGATACACAGAGAAGAAACCCCTCTCTCTCCAGGTGTTTGTTGGGACAGCCGACGACAGATCGATCAGGCCCCATCCTTTCTATCAGATACACAGGTATTGCTATTGCGCTGTAATTCTTAAAAAAGAAAAAAAAAAGATTACCAAGGGCAAATCTAGCATCAAGATTTATGGGACCCCAGCTGATTACAGTGTTGGTCTAAGACATTTTTCCACTTTTGCCCTTCGTCTTGCTAGTTTTGGCATGAATGTCAGCTTAATGCATAAAGGCTAAAACGTATTATTCATTATTATTTGCATGTGTGCAACAGCTTGTTAGTAGGATTGCCCAAATTCTGGGCAATCCTATAAACAGACTATAAACAGGTACCATTTGGTCCATTTGATTGCATTTTAAAATGACAAATAAAGAATGTAAATGCTGGTATTATTGTTATTAACAGTTGTTATTACAGTTGTTTCTTTTCTTTAGGGTATTATTAGTACAGGCGAAGTTTGTCTATATTTTTTTGGCCTTGACTGAACACTTCATGCCCCCCCCCAGTTTTTTGGGTTTTTTTCACTTTTCCTTCTTAGTTGATTTAATATGAATGTCTGAGTCAGTGTAAAATCTGTACATTGGATGCTGATTAACTGCCCCTCAGGGTGACAGGGAAGATGGTCGGGACAGCCAGTCATGAGAGTGTCCAGGCTGGGACCAAGCTGCTGGATATCCCCCTTAACCCTGAGAACAACATGACTGCGCTGTGAGTTTGTATCGATCGTAATTCGGCCTGATCATTATCTGGTCTGAAACAGAATATTGGAAGCAAAGGAAACTTTTCTGTGTTTTAGCATCGACTGTGCTGGCATTCTGAAGCTGAGAAACTCTGACATCGAATTAAGGAAGGGCGAGACAGACGTTGGAAGGAAGAATACGCGTGTCCGTTTGGTTTTTCGCACTCACCTCCCTCTAGCGCCCCCAGTTGCCCCTCCTGGACGGTTACTGGCCCTGCAGGTTGCCTCTCTGCCTATTGAATGCTGTGAGTGGGCTGTCATATGCAAGGACAAAAGACAAAGAGACAAAAGGTCATCTGTCTAATCCTGTCCTTTACCTTGTACACATCAGCCCAGCGTTCGGCCCAGGAGCTGCCAGTGATCGAGTCCGTCAGTCTGACGTCCTGTTCTGTGGAGGGAGGGGAGGAGCTGCTGCTAAGTGGCACCAATTTCCTGCTCATCTCCAGAGTGCTGTTCATGGAGAGAGGGACGGGTAAATTTCAACAGAGATATACAGACTTTTGGTTTCAACATTTTGATGGCTTTTCTCCTTGTTTTAATCATGCAATCCACAATAAACATAACAAACTCATGAAATAGTTCATAAACAACAAACATAAGGCAGACACCAGACTCAGAGTTTCTTAAGAATGAATGCATGAGGAGCACACAACAGCAGGAATTCTTTATAAAAATCCTAATCATGCTTTATAATTACTCATATGTTCCATCAAATATAAAGTGTGTTTGTGTGTGAATCTAGTTTGCAATTGTGAATAACCCAAAATTGTATAATTTGTCTTTTATTCATTAGATGGCAAATTGCAATGGGAGGAAGAGGCTCATGTTGACCGTGACAATAGTAATGAGGTAATTCCATGCATGTGTGTGTGTGTTTTTTTTTCATGTCCTTAAATTTCATTCCATCTTACAGTGAATTCTTCACCACTTGTTGACTCCTCCATCTGTTTCCCTCTAGTGTTTGCTTTGTGTGAGGGTGCCGGCGTACAGTGATCTGTCCATCAGTCGACCTGTGTCGGTCAGTCTGTACGTCTCCAACGGGAAGAGAAAGAGGAGCAGCACGCACTGCTTCAAGTATCTTCCCAGTAAGTCCAGCATCAGTTGGTTTACTTCTGTCTGTCCTCTCAGTTGGTTTTATGATAGAAATAGACACGATACTATCTATTGTATTTAGAGACTGAGATTTTTATCCATATATTTTCTCTCTCTCTCTCTCTATATATAGCTCATTATGTAGAACTTCTTAAGGATTTTTAGGGTGTTGCTAACATATAAATGAATAATAATTTTGGGAAATATTTTTTAAACGGATCCCTTTTTCTCTAAAATGATAGCATATTTAAGTAAGTACATGAGTACATGTGGAAATATTTTACACAACTAGAATCACAATCACCAATAAAGCTAAATAGTTACTGAAATAATTACGCATGTAATTGCAGCCTGTGAAACGCTTCAATTCCAGAATTGTTTTCCGACCTATCTGCTAATATATACAGTTCATATCGGTCAGTGTGCTTGATGATCAATAAACGTCAGAACTTGGCTGGTCAGTTTTTAACATGCTGTTGATTTTGGAAATGACCTCTCTGAAGTGCAAGCTGTCACGGGTCGAGTTCGTCTAAATTTCCTGAGTTTAGCAACATTGTTCTCTGGGGCTCTTTGTGCTCCCTGTTCAGGAATACCACAACATCTTGGCATCGTGCACTATCCAAGGGAACTTGTTTTTGCAGCTGGCCCAATGTGTTCTTCCCTTCTTTTTATCTCCAGTTTATTGTTGCTGCTACTTGCCGCTTGACTGAGCATCACTGGTGGTGGCAGAAGTGGTAGAAGAGCAAGTGTTAGTATTGCTGGGAGCAACGTTGGTCTTACTTGAGATTTTGGTCTCTTTATTGGAATTTTTTGTCCATGTCATTGCAACATAGATAGGCTAACTGGTGACTTGAGTCCAAGCACCACTGACAATGGCAGTTTACAAAGGGTTAATATGCATTATGATACATGCACAGAGGCCATTGGAGACAGTGGAGATTGATCCTTTAACTGAAAAACGTTTGTTTGTTTCTTTACTCAGTTATGTTCAAAGAGGAGGACCCCCTGCTGTCCCGGCCCTCTGTACTGCCCCTTGATGGGGGTTCTATGTGTCCCATTGGGGGTCAAGTCAGAGTGGACCGGGGCATCCAACTGAGAGGCAACCACACAGCAGAGGAGCCAGGCCTGGGTTTCCACCTGCCCCCTTACCCCTCCACCTACTCTCCTCCATGCACCACGGCTGGCTACCCTGAGGAATACTGCTCTAAACCCAATGCTGCGGTGGAAGAGCCGGGAGGGTCCCGGGGAGGCCTGTCTGAGGGCCACCCCAGCTTTGAGAACCTGGAGCTGGGTTTCACCGAGCTCCTTCCTCCGTTGTACCCTCGTTGTCCTCAGCCTCCCTCTCCTTCCCCATGGCTTGACTCACCCTACCTGTCCTCCTCCCCCTCCCCCTCCCACTCCTCCTCTCTCAGCCCATTCCCTGCTGGAAGTCCCATCTCCAGTTCTCCTCTGCCTCCCATCCCCACCTCCCCATACGCCCACTACTCTGCTTATTCTCAGGAGGTGTGTTCGTCCCCTCCCTCCAATGCAAGCCCCTATCAGGACATGTGCACAGCATCCTTCTCCCACTACGAGACCTGGGATTCCCACGGCAGGGTCTTGGGGACAGGACACGGGGGAGAGAGGGACGCACAGGCCAGCTCCAAGGTTCAGGACAGCCCCTTGGAGTTTAACAGCTCTGCTTCTATGCACCACATCACACTAGAAGAAGGTGAGTCACGTATGGGCCTTTATCTTAACACTTAGGTGGATGTTTAACAGGCACAGGAGGAATAAATGTTCAATGTGCTATGGTACTGTCTAAAGGGCCAATTTGCCAAACAAAGAAAAAAAGGTGCTGTGATCAGACAGGATTATATCGTTATCGCATTCCATTCAACGCAACACTATCGATGTCAAACAAATCTACTCTAGTTTTCCCTGCTCTGATTATGATAGATGTGTTCTCACTGCGAAAAATAAGATCAAGCTAAAGCAACATGACGAATATGACAATAAAATCTCTCCTTGTTTGCTGTCTTGGTGTGTCATCAATAGTTAAATGATTCAACACACTGGGAATTAAATTCACATTTTTTTCTGACAAATAGGTACAGGGAGGACTAGTTAGTTATTCAAGCAAAAAAAACGTTTGTTAAAGTTTGCCTCTATTCATAACACGTTCTGTTTTTTTCTGACCTTTTGTGTCTTTCTTTCTCCTTAGTGAATGAGTTCATCGGGGAGGATATTCAGTCTTACCAGTCAGGCTCACAGATGGACAACCAGCCAAACTGAGCTCATTTCGATTCCTCTGTCATCATCCTGTTTGATATTCTGCATCATTCTATTCAGTGTGCACATGGCATTAGGATGCGTCACTCCACTTAAATGCAATGTTGAAAGGGTAATTAGATTACCAGGACACTGTTGTAATTATGATCAGAGGTAACTGTTTTATAAAGGGAGACTAATGTTTTTAATGTGTTTCAATATAAATTATACAAGAAAATGTTTGGGCATGTGTGTGTCTTCTGTTTTTTGTGGTGAAAACCAACAAATTTGACACTTAAGCGAAGGAAAAGAGTTTGAGAGAAAATGGCGTCCTTCCTAATTTTCACTTTTTACCGCATGCTGCCAATTGTTGGAGCGGTGCAGTCGCAAGTTTAATTGGAAGCGGACCCCCCTTGGAATTAGCCTGTGGAAAAGAATTTTGCACCTCCATGATCTGCGTGTTGGATGAAGCATGCGTCAGTCTTTGAATGACCAAGAAACCTTTTGCTCAACTAAAACACACAACATTACCACAGTGCCACCATGGACCACGGATGCACGTAGTGTGCACACAGGAGATTATTTTCCACCAAAAAAATTAACTTGAGTAATGATTAAACTTTAAAAATGTTTTGAACGGCGCCAGTTGCATTTATGAATAATTTACCACAATAATTTCCATAGTTTTCAATTGTTTTGGTTTTCTGCAGAAAATCTATCATAGCACCAGGCACTAAACGTGCACCACAGATTGAGAACCACTATTTTAATCTTAATAGTCAATGCTCTGCAAGAGGACATATTTACCACCAAAGTTACAATCTCAACATTCACCTATCTTAACATCCTTTTCAAGTGACAAAATATTGAGTCTGTTTTTAATGAATGGAAATAACTTTTTCGAGAAGTCAAATGTACTTCTTATCACTGAAATGACCAAGTTAAGTCAAAGCTCCTGTCTATTTTATCCCAGTATCTCTGCTGCCCTGGATTAGTTTGTTTTTTTTGCCTCTTTGCCGAGTGCAGAACTTCTGGAATGGCTGACCTCTATTGGTGAAAAAGAGAATAGCGTTTAGATGAATCACAGCTCTGCAAAGTTGACCTCATGTGTCACCCTGAGGAATTGATGTGACCCGGCTGTGAGCGGTTGGGTTGTTTGAAAGGTTTGGATGAGATATGGTTTGTTAGATTCTCTACAAGCGGCGCACTAACACGCCATTGTTTGACTTGACTTTTAGAAGGACAGTGCCACCTGGGGGGAAATCAGAACCAGAACGCCTCAACAGCGGGATGCCAGAGATATGACTCATTCTGCTGTAAAACTTCACAGACCTTGTTTTCTGGTGTTGCGGTACTCTTCCATAAAAAGACCGCTCCTATGCGATAGATAGGCAAAAATCCTAAATTATGGCGAAACATCAATGACAAAAAGACAATAAATGAAACAAACAGGACACTTAAGTGGTTTTATATGTTTTGTTGACAGTTTTATGGGTCTATAGGATTCGGCACAGCCATAAATGGGCATGCTGGGAACTTGCAACTAAAGCCCTAATGGTAGGTGTTGATATAGTTATGTGTTGGTATGGAGCAGTGGACATCATTAGATATTAATTTGTACCTGTAATATGATGGCATAATTCCTTCATGACACTGACGAGCCCACTTCCAGCTCTCTCATTTCACTCTGGCTACAACTCAGGAAAGGTAGACACGTGGGATGTTCCTGAGACATATAATGTAGCATTATATACAGGAACAAAATATAATGCTGGTTCAAAGTATATTGCGTATAATTGCATAAATAGCATTATCCATCATTTGAGAGGTTTAATGTCACAGTACAAGCAGTTTGAAAGACTTTTTCATGCTGGCAAGAGTCAGATTTCATTCATTTTACCTGGATTTACCCAATAAATTGTGAGCTTCTCCTCCCTGTTGATCTGTGAACATGTGATGCCAGCCCGCCCATCACCGTTCACATGAGATGTCCTCAAAGTTACACCAGGGGGAGTCCTAATATCAAACAACACACACTGAGCTCACCAGAGCCTCATGACTGACACATACAGGTTGATGCAGCAGCAGCCAAGTATAGTCTTCATAGGAATGCCTGCTGTGGATCACAAAGAGGCTAATTGACAGAGTGGCCATTACATCTAAAGCTGGCCTTCATTACTGGCCTAACTATAGGATCTCTGGGGTATGTGGGGGTAACATAGGGGTTGTACTGTACCAGCATTAATCCTGTCTGTACTTCTACTTTCTACTCTACTCTCTACTAATGCAAATACTAATACTGAGAATCAACAACAATGGAATGAACAGAAGAAAAAATTATAATTTTTTTTTTTTTTTACCCCATTCAACACAAATACTTGTAATCAGTGCCATTTTCTGTCTATTTCTGTTCTCCCAAACTCCTTATCTAGGTTTTTCCACCGTAAATGTGACCTAAATTCATACAAAAAATAGATGACAATGTATTAAAAATGTGTAAAAGTCTATCAAATGTAAAATACAAACATTACAGGCATGAACAAAGCATGACACTTCAAAAAATAACATAGTAGTTTGTTGGTATACTCATAAAATAATTTCATTTGAGAGTGTGACTCTTTTGTTTACGTCTGGTAAATAGACTGTATCTTTAATTGCTTGCATTGTATACAGCAATAAAAACAATGTGGACATTGTGTGGAATACAGAGGCCGTACGAAAAAAAGTTTGTGTTTTCATTTTTCTGCTGAGAAACACACATAATAGCAGACTGCGCTACTGTAAGCCACAAATTGCAACACAGTGCAGGGTCATTGTAAGGTCAGGTAGCAACACAACAACCGTTATTGCCTCAGTCCTCGCTCAGCTGATGTTTAGAGCTCTTTGGCTTGAAAGGGGAAAGTCAAGCAGAAATAAACATTAAGTCCACTTAAATGTCCAAATGTTCAAGGATCGGTTCATTGATGGACTGGATGTATTTCTGGCAAGAGATTTTTGATCCAATTTCCCTTCAGTCCGGGGCGAAGCTATTCAAGCAAGCCTGCAGAAGCTGATAATAAATTATCATGATGTCTGTCATGCATAACATTACCATCATGTCATGAAAACAAAGTTTGTTTGTTTTTTAAGGGATTAAGTGAGCTACTTTGGGCCCAGTGCAGAGTGAATCTGATTAAACCACTGATGAACAAATCTGAGTCAACACCCTGAGTTGAGGCCTTGAAACCCTGATTGCCTCCAACAATCAGACTGGTGCCTTGATTGGATATCACCTCTGTCGGTGTGCTAAGGTGAGACTTGTAAGGTGCTTTGGATAAAAGTCAAACAAAAGGAATTGTCGGTACACCTTCAGTTCAGTCTTATGCAGTCACTCATGCGTCATATGTGTGAAAACTGGACAACAATGCATTTGTTTTAAGAGTGGAAATGTGATGCTGCATTGAGTTCCATCTATGGCCTCTTTCATTTCAGATTGTATCAAGCTATTGTTTGGCCGATGACTCACACTCCTTGTCCGCCTCATGGGTCAGAGTGGGGAGGCCAAGAATTAATTTAGTTTCTTAAGGAGAGTAGGAAGGCCACTCCCTTTTCCCTCTATACAATTGTAGCAAGGCTTTCAGTGCAAGAGATAGTGTAAACAGAGTGGTTCTGGGACTCCCCTTTTAGGATGAGGGTGAGGAGTTCAATTTGATTTCCCAACCTCACTTATGCTAATGAGCTCTGGATGGTGATCGAGAGTGAGATAGATGATGGGATTACAGGTACAATGAGATGAAATTAGTTTCCTCTGCTCAGTGTTGAGACTGACCTGTTACAGTTAGGAGGAGGAGTTCAAATATCAGGAAGAACTCTGAGTACTGAGTTCGTGGAGCTAACATCTATAAAGGAGGTCCTTTGGAGTACTGACATGTCAAATTGGGACAAAACCACATGGCTGAATACACTAAACAGATTATATATCAAATCTGGCTACAGAATGTCATGGGATCCCCCAAGAAGAAGTGTGTGATGGGAATGCTGGGGCAGATTTGGGTCTTTGTTCCAATTCTAGCATGATGGAATTTGAAAGTGATGGAAAATTGACATTTTGATGACAGCCAAAGCTGCTACGCTTCTGAGTTCAAACATCTGTTTGGTTTTGGACTTTGTTTTTGTTAGGATCGTCTCAGATTGGAGAGGCTGCTGTCCAGTCTAAAGTGTAGAAGTTTTCCATCCGTGTGGGTGAGGTAGCTGAGAAAAGGTTGGGAAAGTGTATTGGGAGAATGTTAAATATTAGTGGGGATTGGACAAAGCTCTGATAAAAAGCATTTTTTGCATTCTTTCACAGAGTAACTTGAGAACATTTTGGGAACACCATGCTTGCTACGCCGCTGCCAAAGGATGTGCTAGTTGTGCGCGTCAAAGGCTTTGGCCAAGTCAATGAACGCAATGTAGAAGTCCTTGGAATCGGCGCTGATCCAGGACCCTTTCCTGAAGTTGGAATGTGTTTCTGGCAGTGGGGCTTCCGATTTGTGCTCTGTGATGCACAATTCATGCAAGTATCTTCCCAGCAACAGAAAGCAGGGGATTACCTCTACTGGTGCCACAGACCATCCTATAACCCTTCTGCCCTGTTGAAGTTCTTCCTCTCCTGAGGTGATGGATTCACTCATATACCTGTTACATGTTACTTTCCATTATTCAGTCGTTCATTCGTTAATTTTTCATTCTAAAATTACCCTTCCATCATAATACGATACATGACAATTGACATATGAGATGAAATGCACAATTACAGATAATGCACCAACATGCATTTATGGATTAACAGTCAAGCAAGGCACAAACGGATGTCAGAGTTGGTGTTGTTGGTACGATATTGTTGTAATTGGCTATCTTGTGAACTGTTAACCTCCAAAACCTTTTGGGTAGAGCCTAAAAATGCGTTCATTGTAATGCTTAAGTTTGAGTTAGCAGGTTAATAAAACAAATGAAGACAATATTTTTACTTATCTAATCTCTGTTTAATCTGGAGAATCTGGTCTTTGCCCCAAAGTATAAAAATAACTCAAAAAGGAGTGTGCTACCTTTACGGAGCTAAAATAACAGTAGCCACACACATCTGTTTACCATGTGGTTTTATTGAAAGTTGGGATTACATTTTCCTCCAACACCGATGTGGTATGCACACTTGAAACACAAACTGTGGAATACAGAAAAAAATTATGTAACTCCAACTTCAAAAGAGAGAGGAATCTTTTATCTCTCCTGCACATATTTTTACAGCAGTATAATAACCAACGAGGCCCAATCGACAATATAGAATTTTCTGGTGTGGGTTAGGTACTAATAGATGCTTCGATATTTGGAGGTATAATACGAGAGAGATTTCATATATGAGATACAATTATTAAGTGCACTTTAAATACAAAATCTTGCCACATATATATTCTTGTCTTAGCTTGTAGATATACATACACATACATCATAACATGAGCAAAAAGCCAGCCTAGCATTCCACGTGACGTCATGTAAACAATTTTGTTTGCACTACTTCGAGTTTTAAAATTGGAGCTGTATACATATCATTAACGAATAAAACTAAAGGATCGGTTGGAACATCCTTCGCAGTGCATGATATACGAAAACTAAACTAATTGGCAAATAAAAATTATATTTACTATGTAATACAAAGTAATATTCTATTCAGTAATTGCTTTGAGACCATGATCACATTTTAATACAGATATTCTTTTTTTGTTTCTTGGATTTCCAATTGTATGAAATAATACCATAACTTCAATTTGGCTTTTTACGAGAAATCGTGTTTCCTACATTTCTTCTCTTGGCAGTAAGCAACATAAATGTTGCTTGGCAGTCTACGGCTGAAACTAAACTGAAAACAGACTTAGGGCAAACAATACATACACAAAAAAGTAAGCCGCCTTATACTTAAGTTTCTCTCAATTTCTTACAACGGACTATGTTTACATGCACATAGCTTTTTGGTTTTGTATCGCTGTTCAATTCTTGTTCAGGAAAATAGTTTTTCATCACTTACATCCTCGGTTTTAGCCAAAATAAACATCAAATACTTCCACTTACTGACAGGACCTGGATAACATCAGCATATTCCTGGCATCACATTCACAATCACAATTAAGACATGTGCATACATGTTGTGCATGTAAACATAGCCGTTGACCTCAGCCCCTCCCCCCCCTCCCCCCTTTCTATCCAAGGCTGTAATGGGGCAGTACACTTCACATGAAATCATATTTGGCATTTTCACTCAGAGAATATACTTTATTTTGAGCCTTAAAGAAGCACCAATCTTTGCTTTTATCACACAGGCTGGCAAAACCTGTGTGATCAAAGCCTCAGTACAGCCTCAGCGTCCCTCGTGTACTCTCATCTCCAACCCATTCTAGTAATTGTATTAAAAATGACAACTTTGTCATGTCTGCTCCAGAGTTTGACTACTTGTATTATAGCTATAATAGAATGTTATTTATCTATTTTAAGATCAAGTGTTGAAAATAGGAATCTGAAATGCTGTACTAGACTATAGAGTTGTACTGGAAACTAAAAGTCCTGTATAATGCTACACGTTCTTCCTATCACGATTCGCAAAAGGTTGGTGTGAATGCAATCTGATGTTACTGGCATTTGCTTGCGGCACAGCAGTTCAACAGGCTTTCAGAATATGCCAACTTTGATTTCATTTGGTGCGTACTGCCGGGCTAACACCCCTTCGTCATCACTTCCTTCCTCAAGCACTGACAAACACCAGGCGGGCAGAGTAGATTAGATCAGCCAGGTAGAGGACGAAGTTGACGACGGTGAGCACGGCCACGGCCACGAGCTTATCCCAAACGCACAGCCCCAACGTGTTGCTGCAATTGTATGGCCTGTCTTTCATGCCTCCGTGCTTGGGGTCGAAGTTGAAGATGGGCCAGATGATGGCTACTGACAGATACAGGACCACAGCCAGCGCGGCGTAGGCTGACAGGAAGCGTGCGAATGGATAGCCCGTGCACTCTCCAACGCAGAGCACAATGATGCCGGCTGACAGAATGAAGCAGATGCAGTAGACGGACATGCAGTACTTGAGCGCATCGTGACGGTCGTACACCACGGGGTCGCTGATAAAGACGAAGATGATACAGGCCACGAAGGTCTCACAGACTTTGAGGAGGCCGGGGACCGTGGCCATGTATCCAGCCACCTCTCCTGGACGGGCCTTGCTAATGCTGACCTCGGTTATGTAAGCGATGGTGGCCAGGCAGGAAAAGACTGTTGACACTATGCGATAGTCACGAATTTCACTTTGGCCTGAACTGCCTTTGAGGAAGTAGAGGGGGAAGATGATGGAGGCAGACAGGCAGAGCAGTGCGGCATAGCAGGCAAAGGTGATGGGGAAGTTCTTCCAAGAAATGGGAGCTCGGGTCTGCAGGCCAAAAACCTCCACCAGGAGCACGAGCAGAGTTCCGGCGAAGCTGAAGGCCCAGCAGAAGATGCACCAGTCTCCTGTGCCGTGGTGGAGTCTGCCACCGTGCACAGCCACGGAGAAGGCCACGCAGGAGAAGATCAAGGCTGCCAACCGCGTCCATATGAGCGGACTGGTGTGGAAAACTATAGCCATGATGGGAGATGTCTTAGATACCAATCTTATGAGATGAAATAAAGAAGGATCTCTGCTTTATTTTATCTTTCTTGAGATTTGTTTGAATTGTGTCTTCAGCCACTCAGAAACAACTGTAAGAAAAGATCATAAAGACACTTGGTCAGCAATTCAATATTAACAAATCATTATAAGATATTCATTATAAGAACAATTTCTTACTCAATCAATCATTACGGGAAAACGAATGCTTCATAGTTTCATCTCTTGACCTTTAGATTGATTAGCAGACGTGACCAAATGAGGGCAACAACTCCCAAAAGGCTCCAACAGGCTTTGTGAACCTACTTGCCATTTTCAGCAGCGCACAATGCTGTTATTGTGTTTTTATGAACGGCCACGAGTGTACATAATTTTAACCCACAACCCACAACTCACAACTGCAGCATTTGCATCAAGCTACAACAGTGACTTGAAACAGCTTTTAAAATCAACATTTAAACATGAATCATTTCACAGCGAGTTTTTGACTGATATCAAAAGTGTGCACACGCTGACCTTACTGTGTGTGTGTGTGTTTGTGATTGTGCTCTAAAGAGACCCATGTACTTTGGTTCCGTCCAGTATATTACTAAGATGATGTTAAATATAAAAAAAACTTTTGTGGCTGCATTTTGTAAAGTTCATTTCAATAACCGTATCAATATGGGTGACTATCATGGTGGTTGTTCAACAATAATAATTATAATCATCATCAACATGATTGTAATTTATTTGTGTTCTTGTTCTTACACAGCAATGGATAAATGGGTCTGCCAAATGAGTTGACGTATATGAAAACACTCGGATTATCAGAAAATGTTCAGGCCGACAGGCTGACACACTAAGCCTTGACGGTTGCTGTTTGGCTTCTCCACCCAGCCAGGCTCCACCCAAGTGCCCAAATTTGGACTCTGTGGTAGCAAATTGGTCATAAAAGCCACACACAAAAAAAGAAAAAAGAAGATATCTTGTAAGCCATGTCATAAATTTGTGGCTGACATTTCTTAAAAATACTGTAAAGTTGTTACAACAGAGAAAGGGAGTTTCCATTACACACAAAACCTAACAAAGAGACTGGCAAAATATTATATTGATTGATGTTTTTCTGATCTGTACTTGACTAGACATTGTTCAAAACTTGGTGATACCAGTATCAGCACAAATACTTTGAGCATGAAATTAAATTTCCTTTTCGTACTAAAAATCTTGGCTTGTCTTATTCAGCTCAATGGTATTGCAGCATTTTGATTGGATGCCCAAAATGTTGGTACAGAGCTTTAATGACCACTCCTCTTTGGCTTAGGTCATACACCAGAATTCATCCCACACACCAAAGATTAAACAGCAGCGTATGATGGATGTGTTTACAGAGCCAAACTGGTTATCCACCCTCCTATCCCTCCTGTCGCCATCATCCATTTGGCTCCACAAGAGCTGCTGTCCGTGTTTACGTAAAGTAAACAAGGTGAAAGCTGCCTGCTTACATTAGTTTCATTAAACATCAGTGGGGAGGGTAAGAGCTGAACATGGTAGAGGGACACTGAAGAGAAGAAAGTGGAAAAAACTTTAAACCTCGCTCAGGATGACTCACAAGCTGGGAGGGTGAGACAGCGGGGGGAGGGAGGAGTGTAAAAAGAGGGAGTAATACGGGGGAAGCCCTGTGCCTCAGCCACAGAAGGACACATGCTTTAAACACAGTGATGGAGTGGAATAGCAAAGGAGTGAGTCACCAGGGCCCCTCTTTCACCCCTCCCTCACTCCTTTTCCCTCTCTTTCTCTTTACCTTCTTTTTTCTCGTAAGATTTTCCAACCTGCTAATGTGTTCCAGATGTGCCTGAGTCTGGCCATTACCGAACAACTGCTAACTTTGTCATGTTTGCCAAGTTCCTTCCCTCCTTCCCTCCTTATTGTCTCATTATTGGCTACTCCGTCGCTTTTCCATCAGTCTCTCTCGCTCTCTCTGTCCCTGCTCAATACTCCCCCCCAGTCCTGCTTTAAAGCAAGGGTACAATTATGTTTCATGCAAACCACTCAAAATAAACGTATACTGTGGGTCATAATGGAAAAATCAATGGGCCACTCCCGCCATTACTTGCTGCTTATGGAATCAAGTCAGGAAAGAAACAGGAGAGGAAGATGGCAGTGAAGAAAAAAAAACATAAACGAGGGCCCAGTGTGGAAAAAAGTGACTTTTCACAGCATAGCATGGAAAATATGATGGGATGACACAATCAGGGCCACTTCCTCAAAAGGAGACAGGCTGAAAATAGGTGCACATGTGCAGGAGAACAGCAAATAGGATGTGGCACCCTCACATTGAACTGCAGTCCCTTTTCACATAAACAGCAAGAGAGGGACTGCACGCACACACCCACACACCCAGGCTAAGATATGTGGGGACAGATGATGTGCATTGTTGGTTGTTTGGTTGTCATGACACAACAACACTCACTCAATTTCACCCGTAATCCACGTAGAGGGTGATCCATGGGAGGAAGCACAAGATAGGCCGCCTTACAAAACATCCCAGTATGTGTGTTTGCGTGTGTTATAGAAAGAGAGTCCCACTGATTTTCAGAAAGCTGAGGCAAACAGAATCTTCATCTTTGACCTTTTTCAAGACAAGAAATCGCAAGTATTCAGCGTTTCCTCTGGAATGTCATTCTGTTCAGGGTGGAGAAGAAACTGCCACAGTATTCAGACCATCACGGGATACTAAATGTCTCCATTGAGACCTCAACTAATTCATTTTCAAGAATTATCAGCTGTGGCAGACTGACCCACCCCACATACGCAACTGTTGGGCTTGGATTCACATCGGCAATTCAGTGGAAATCTTGGTGAGAATTCTGCAACAATCGATAAGTGATCGAGTTGTGATCATTAGAGTCACTAGAAGTGATAGGGCGCCAATGCGAAGAGGATGAGGAGCGAGAGATGCATTTCTTCGCCATTCATTCATTGACAGCAGCAGTGGGGGTGGGCGTGCCGCCTGCCGCACCCTGCTCTCAACGCGCCACTCCACCGCACAGCAACTAAGGAACATAAACTGGTCGACAAAGGCGCATTTTTACAGAATATACAGCGCAAAAAAAAATCCCCAAAACTTTTTATAATGAGTACGCAACTGATTAATACTGTCCGTGGTCAATATTGGAACAGAAAGAACAAAAATGGTCAAATAGATAGATGGATAAAACGTGCAAAATACAAAGTTTTTAGTTCTCCAAACTGCGCCTTTACGCACTGGATTCAAACGTGGGCTCACACGCTAATTATGACTAAAACGTTTCAGCGTAAATGTTTGCTGTAAAAGCTACAAAATTGCAATCCACCTACCTCTAGAAACTAAAGCGTTCTTGTGTTTGATTTCAGTTTTAGGCGTTCGCGGGAAACACGCAGGTCTGTGCAAGACGCAACAAGTTGCGATCAAATAAAACAAAAATTGTTCCTGCACAAACGTATACATCACAAGGTAGTTTTCATAATCAGTAAAACCAGCAGCAGGACAGTGTGTGTAAATGCTGATTACCTTTCTGCGACTTGTTTGCTGCTATATTCTTTGTTCTCCAGGGTCTCCTGCTGCAGAAAATGGTAGATTGGGAGCCCACTGCTTCTTGTCCTGACTTACTACTAGCTCAGAGGAGCGGCTCCCCGCCCAGCAAACCAAATTAGGCATCAAATGTCTGCACCGTTATTCACATCTGTTTGCTGCACGTCACCTGAAAGTCGACCCCCCCCTCCTCCCTGCTCAGCAGCCCAGGACGCTCATCAAGCTGCTCCAACACTGAAAAACCAGTCCGACCACATTAATTCAAAGAGGAGTTCTTGGATTGTTTTGCATTTTTGATGAAATGACATCATTTGAAAGAGTATCACTGGAAACGGGGCAAGCATGTAGCCTTATACTATATTAAAACGTTTGCCATCAGCCCCATGCACATACAAAATTGTATCCCTGTCATTGGAAATCTATTTACAAACCTGTATGGAGTTCATTAATTCACATGTGATGACATTCATCCCAAGTCAAAATGCTAAAATATTAAAACTAAAGACTAAAGTTCACATTTTTAATTGTGTAATTTTCCCTTAAAGATATATGCACCTCCTTTCCTAAATATAGAAACAAAATATTCTTTGGGGCAGCATGGTGGCCGTCTGGGCCTTCTTAGCCTTCATGCCTCACAGCAAGAAGGCCGTGGGTTTGAATCCCAGGACCAACCATGGGTCTTTCTGTGTGGAGTTTGCATGTTCTCCCTGTCTGTGGGTTTCCTCTGGGTACCCCCACCCACAAAACATGGGCTAATTAGTTCTGCCTTTGCCCTTGAACAAGGCTGTTGTACGTCTTTGTGTGTGCCTGTGTGTGCTGCCAACTGCTCCTCCTAGTTAGGGTGGGTATAATACAGATATTTTATTTCCTCATGGGGCTCCATAAAGTACCGTTATTCATTTTCTTTTGACTGTTGATTATGAAAAGGGAGTGATATACGAAAGTATTTCGTTTTGTACGGATGTGTTGCAAAGCTGTACAGGTTTTTGGAAAGCCCCCCTACATAGTTCGATTGTTATGCATCTGGGTTACTATCAACACACCATAATACACTAAATATTTGTCCTCGCTATAGTCTGAATCATCCCTCTGCGCAGATTATTTGTATGGGTTCCTTAGCAACCGTGGAAGTAACCATAGCAACCAGTGGTATTTATTGATTATGTTCAGACGTATGTATGCCTCTGTTTCCTGTATCCTGTGTGTCGGTGTGTGTGTGTATCTGTGTGCCTGTCTGTGTTAGACGCAAAGGAATGCGTCACATGCACATTTTTTTGACAACGACATTACCTCAATTTACCCGGAATTGTGTGAATTTCATTCTGCAATCACGAGCCATATATTAGGCCTGTTTTTGTATAGAAAAGTTAATTCTGATTGTATTGCATTGTTTCCTAAGATTTAAACATATGTGACTCTTTTTTAACTGCAATAACATATTGATACCAATTACTGTATGATTATTATCTTTTTACTATTGTTAAGCAGGTACATGTTTATTTTTTTAAATATCATAAATTTCCCATCTGTTAGATTCCACAGGTGCGCAGATTGTGCACAACATGTATCAGTGTAGCTGCAGTTAATACAACTCCATATTGTTGACGCTGACACTGATGCAAATAACAACAACAATAATAGTAATGACCTGATATCCTATCTAGTTTTTGTGCCTTCTTTGGAGGTTGAACTGCCATGGTAGTGACACTGAACTTCCATGCCTGTAATTTGTGCTGTATAATGTAATGTCATCCCTTGCTTACAGAAGCATTGGATGAAAATTTTTTCTTGATTCTACAAATTTATTTATGGTGATGTTTGACTATTTTACTGAAAAAGCAGTAGCAGAGCTGGGAAGCAGGAAGCAGCATTTCAACTGTGGGAAAGTGAAAATAATGAAAAATAAATTTAATTTGTCAATTTTAACGGAATTGTATAATTGGGGTACACTCAAAAGATAGAACAGAGTATTTGGTTGTTGACTCACGCTGATTCTGACAGAGGTGCTTATACTATTACATACACACATTTGCACACTTTGTTATATTTATTGCCTATCAATTACTATCACTAATACTAATCAGGTTTCTTGACTGACCAAGATCCTGTTGCATTTCTATCCGCCGCCGTGGCGTTTACTACGTCACCTTTCAAAGCTAAACTTTATTGTCCAACACACGAAGACAAAACAGGCTACGTGTCAGGAAAAGGGGAGCGACTCTAGCGACAAACCTCACTGGACCATGTGACTTGGCGGATCTCGCGTTATGACAATTGTTTAGAAACAAAGGAGTATTTACGGGTATATCGTTATATCGCCTTGATTTAAACTGGCACAATCAAACCCCCAAATACAGTCCTATGTGCAGTAATATGTTTTCTCAATATTAGCATTATGCTGTATAGGTGGACGTGCATACTGATTGTCACTTGGGTAGCTTCGTAAGTCACGTGGTTTCGTCAGGTATGTCGATAGAGTCGCTTCGTCAGGAAGTAGGAGATTGAGCTGACTGGGCGAAGTCGGTCAGGTTGCCGGAGTCCATCCATCTGGAATAAAGCGTTTATTTTCATGAGTCTGGTGAAGATAGAGATTGCTGGAATAGTCGAGGATTAAAGGAACTGAATTTAACGTTGTTTAGTGACGATGTTAACCAAATTTGAAACGAAGTCGGCCCGCGTTAAAGGTAGGTTGTTGTTAGCTACAGTTAGCTTAGCGGCGAACGCTAGCTAACTAAAAAGTCAGACACATATCGGCCTCCGCACTTTATTCTATCTTGACAAGTTTAACATTTAATCCGATTGCATCTTACACACAGTTACACCAATATGGATTAAACATTTCGCTGTGTGCAAAGTTTTATGCTAAGAATTTATGGATCGTGAGCTATCTAAGGTAGCTTAGACTGCGTTGCGTCAGGCTATGTCGCTGTCCTCCAAATCAGCCATTTTCAATTGAATGTTACTGTAATTTTGACTTTTTTTAGGCCTAAGCTTTCATCCCAAGAGACCATGGGTTCTTGCAAGTTTGCACAACGGAGTGATCCAGCTGTGGGATTATCGAATGTGCACGCTGATTGATAAATTTGACGAGCATGATGGTAAGATGGGCAAGTCACTAATGAGATATGTATTAGGATCGATCTCATAGATGTTGTTGTGATTTAATATGATGCGTCTTTCCCTATAGGACCTGTCAGAGGAATTGATTTCCATAAACAGCAACCTCTTTTTGTTTCTGGAGGAGATGACTACAAAATCAAAGTGAGTACATTGAAAGTGTTTAGAAAGTAAGATTATGTGTAAGGGATGTTATTGTTAACTGTTTTTGTAGCTTTGTAAAGCGTTGGGGTTAGAAATCTATCTCAGGTATGGAAGTGATCTTCTGTATCTGTAGAAAACTTATACATGGATTAACCATACAGATTCATGGTTTTGTGTATCTAAACACTGTTCATGTCATTTTATAGTGAAATTAAGCAATGGAGATTAAAGTGTCCAATATAACTTTTGAATTATGAAAATACGGTGTGTACTTGTTCTTGTTTTTCCAGGTGTGGAACTACAAGCTGAGACGCTGCCTCTTTACTCTCCTTGGACACCTTGACTACATTAGAACCACCTTCTTCCACCATGTGAGTTGTTCTGTTACTTAAAAGTAAATCGCCCTCATTTCTTCTCATTGCTACAAAAAATTCCAGTTTTACTGTATTGTTTTGTGCATATGATAAAAGTAATTATGAAATGCCTAATGATTAATCCATGTTTACATCTGCAGGAGTATCCCTGGATTCTGAGTGCCTCAGATGATCAGACCATTCGCATCTGGAACTGGCAGTCAAGGACATGCGTCTGGTAAGTCATTTTACTGTGAAGTGTATCAAATTGTTCAGAGAGCTTTCTCTTCTTCAGAAACACAAAAAGTAACCATGGGTCTTTTCACCCCGAGGCAAATTCTCTTCTGTCAAATATTGGGCATTTTCTATCACATCATGGTTGCAGGTTTCAGAACACCCATATATTAATGTTTTTTCAATAATAATTGAGTTGAGAAATCTAACATCATACCTTTAAAATTGTCCATGGGTATTCACTGTATGTAGATGAAATACTGAATTCACATCCAATAAGACGTGACCTTTTTAAATAATTGACAGAATTTACCTGCGATCTGAAGTTCCATATTTATTTGTTTATTTATGCTTTTTGCTTTTCTTTTTTCTCATCCACAGTGTGCTGACTGGCCATAATCACTATGTGATGTGCGCACAGTTCCATCCATCTGAGGACCTGGTGGTGTCAGCCAGCCTGGACCAGACTGTGCGAGTGTGGGATATCTCTGGTGAGGGTCTGGGAA